>JABXWE010017685.1:0-16735 GCA_014611495.1 Limonius californicus
GTTACACTTATAAAATCTTATCATTTTTATTGCCACCAGCGACATAACTAGATATGCTAATTATAAACAAACGATCAATTGTGTAATAAATGTTTAAAAAATAATCGTCTGCAATTAATAAAATAAATCACAAATTAAGGAATAGCGCTTTTTAAATAAAACTGCATCTAAAAAGCAACTAAAATTTCAGTTCTACTATTTACTAATATGCAATATATAGGGTATTGAGGAAAACATGTTAAATAGGGCATATAGTATTACTCAATATGATTCTAAAAGTCTGAGTAAGCGTGGGTCTGTCTGGCAATCAACCGCTACTAATATTTAGCAGAATTGCGGGCAGGAATACAGCCAGCGTGTCTTAGGTTAGTACGACACGACGCAGAATTTTGTAGAAAATTCTGTTCACAATTTTGTACAAAATTTATTCACACTATTTTGTAGAAAATTCTGCAAAACATGTATGTCACGAACCAGAATTTTATAAGAAATTCTGTCTGTGCACATGCATCAATAGGTCAAAATTACGTTGACAGCTATGAGAAAACTGTCAAAATAATCATGTGACTGGATAAAGTAAAATTCTATCATAATAATTGTTTACTGTTGTTTAGATAACCAAGAATCTTATTAATTTGTTGGCGTCTTGTATTGTTTTATTTTTCTGTTTTTCTTCTTTAGTTACAGTTATACCAAGTGTGGACTGGGTTAACGTCGGCGCGGCGGCGTGAAAACGTAATAAAACATTTACTTCTCTGCCTTCTGTGATCGTTGATGAACACTAAAAATTGCTCGTTAGCGCATCGATACGACGCCGATCTAAATAAAATTCTGATTTTGGAGTATGAATTTAGAGAATACTGTACAAAATTGTGCACACAAAATGCTGTATAGCAACACAGAATTATGTAAAAATACCTTGTACACAAAATTATGTATCATGTCATATTAGCCTTAGAGTTGGGAACCGTCCATGTATTTTTGAAAGAACACGAATTTATTCTGAAAGTTGATGCCGGACCTGCATTGACGCTAAAGAGAGATATTTTCAAACCTTAATTTAAATGTCGACAACAATTCCTAAAATTCAATAAATAAAATAAAAAGGAATATGAAAGAAATTTAAATTAGCCAATATCTTGGAAACGGCTCATTTCCGAACCTGTGTTTATTCAAACTTTTCGACTTGAATTAAGTCATACTATAATTATACCCCTTTTTTTCAGCACCCTGTATAACTTGATTAAAACTGATAATGTGGATTCTGATTACTTGCAGATAAACTGTGATTGTAAAGTCCGAAATCAATGGGTCTTTCTACTTGTTTTTTCAAATCAGACAATTAATCATAAGTAGTTACATTTCTATTTTTCGTTCTTTAAAATAAGGCCGCGGGCTAGAGGTTAGCGCGTTAGACTTCTACGCTGAAGATCCTAGGTTCAATTCTCAGTACCGAAACATCGGATTTTTAACGGCCATTCTCCCTCGCAAGGCAATGGCAAACCAGCGAGATATTCTGCCTAATAAATCTTCTCTGGAGTAAAGTGTTTGCACTTCCTGTGGTTCGGAGCCCACGTTAAACTGTAGGTCCTCTATGTCTGTGGCATTTTAAATGCGCAACACAGGCATAGGAGAGAAGATCACTACGTCTGGTAATAGATAAAGCACTCTAAGAAAATAATAAATAATCCAATAAAAACATCGAATATCGAAAATTTGCTTCAAGAGGTAATATGACAGCTAAAATGGCGTACGTAGCTGCCAACCAATTAATATTGAAATTGCACTGTTCTTTGTTCAATAATGTGGATATATGCCACTCTCTGCATCACTCTATTCTGCGTTCGTTTAATAATCGTAAAACAAAGCTTTAAAATCGGAAACACCAAACGGAATCCGACATGCGAATGAAATATTTGCCCCCGGCAGTAATTTTAAATATATTGTTGTATTTTTCGACTGCTCTAATCTAACGCTCTTACGGCGTTGTAAAAGTTAACTACTTAGTCTTAAAAAACTGTTTCAATTATGAGACAATTTGCAACAATTCAGTAATCACAATCACAGTATCGAATATTTGTCGGAACATACAGCTTGCCGGTTTTAACCTTGCTTGTGAGTGAACATTGCGCACTACCACCACTACCACGAAATTGGTGGGGGAGGCCTGAAGATCATTTCATTGTGTGTTTGTAGCAGTCAATATCGCTGTACATTCCAGTGAAAAGTACGTGCAATGGAGTTTCATTCTAAAATTAAAACAGGGAAGCGTACGCGCGTTTCTTTTACTGAGCGTACCGAATGCTAACTGCCCATATACATTGTATTCGTCTCTGTTCCTCCTAGTGCCTGCTCTTCCTCGCTCCCACCAGCAAGGTTAAATCCGGCAAGTTGTACGCGGAAATCTGTCGTTTATTCTATGAACAAGTGGACTCTCCCGCGGTTTTAACGTTGTACCATCTCTTCACCTTATTTTATGGTGTCTATGTGTTATTCTCATGTTCATTAAATAATACGCACGACGATGTGAGAAAAACTGAGGTGTTGAATAAGAAAACACAAAACTCAATTTTTAATTGATCAGTAAGCAAATATTTACTCGGGGCGCTAAAATAATGCGTTGAAGGAAGGAGACCAATTTACGGTACCTATTCAATAATTCTGTTGACTTGGTACAAGAAAATAGAGGACCGCAACTGTTAGGCATAATAATATACATATATAAATATCGAAAACAAATCACTAATAATGCCCATTTAGGATTTTTGACAATACAGTTTTGAAAAATTTGACAAATACACCGAATCTGATTACCCATGTTTCGACCCCCTAAACATATTTGTGGAGTCAGTGGAGCCACCATAGACATTCTTTTAAGGATTGTCAATGTTATATAGTGTAAACTTTGCAAGTGTATAAATGTGAATTAAAAAAACCATAGCATTTTATTAGGAAAAGACATTGGAATGATGCTTTTCTTTTTTGTTCATATATCTCTTTTGTTGGAAGTACGAGATTGAACATTTTCTTGTTAAGATGAATCTGCTAGACCCAGTAGGTTAACAAACTATTGAAATTTGGCCGCTTGTTTTAAAAACACCCTACATTATGTCCCAACATGTATGTAATGTAATGTAGGTACCTTACATTCATGTAGATGTGGGGTCAAATCTCATAAACCTGTGACATTACTGACGTCATAAATACATTTTTAAATGGGATACATCTTCTGATATTACTTTCGAAAGATATTTCCAAAACAAATCCACAACATACTTAATTTTATTAACATTCAGTAAAAGCATTGAAAACCGGAGTTAAAAAAATAAATATGTTCGTTTATTTGTGAAAAATTAAGTAATCAATTCGAAATTTCTTGCAATTTCTTTTTAGTGCTTGCGGTGAAATTAGTCTTATTTCTGTTCTGATGTGTCCTATCAGACCCCCAATATTATCCAGTCTCGTCACGGCAATTTTCCTGTTGAGATCCACATAAAATAAATTGTGTAGAATTAGATTTGGAACCCAATCCACTTTTCCTTTCAATCTATCCGTGTGGGAAGCCTGTTTAACTATTAGTGAACGGGTAAAGCGTAACGCGGTGATGCTTTGTCTTTCCGAAACTATACTCTATGGATTTACGATTTGATAATCAATAATAAGCTACATAGCCCAACAAAAATATTTGTTTTTTGTTTTGTTGTCGTTGTTTTCGGTTAAATATGTTTTTATCACATTAAAAAAGGTTCATTAAGTCACTAGCTCGAGTCACGTGAATACACATTAAATATAACCAACATTAAGTTAAAATTTATGTGTCTGAGAGTTCTTCTGAGAAACTTTCAAAACCGCCCAGTTAGGGAATTTATTCCATTATAAATTTCCACCCCTGTATTTTTACAATTTCAATATTTAAAAAACAGATATTGCCTTCTTTATCGTAAACCATGCAGTCTACTTCAAATTATACCGTTATCTGCTTTAAAAAGGTAAATTTACATATTGCGAAGATGCTGGGGTTACCTAGGAGTTGTGACTTAAGGAAGATTAATTCCTCCATTTTAATTCATTATTTAAGATGTTTAGTTAAACTATTCTTATTCGTGTTAAACCTTCTAAACTAGATATGTATCAAAATTAGCTTCCTTAATTAGCTTGTATGAGTAATGAGTTATTTTTCAGAGATTAGATCGTTGCCTTGTCTGCCTTATTGACATAATTTTAAACTTCAGAAGTGCTAAGCAATTGTTGATAAACTTCTGTGCGAAGTAGATATTTATTTATACTTTATTTTAAAATGTGGACACCGTGGACTGATAGCGAACATTTAACACGGCGAAAAATACATTAAATGTACCGGGAAAACTGCCTGCTTACGGTAAAATTGTTAAATCAAAGATTAATTGAAGATTATAATGCAACAAAGTGTTGCGAAAGTGCATTGCTAAGAATTATTATATTTTTTTAAGAATCGTGGAGTTGCCAAAGGAAAGTCCATGATCCTGGCTCAGCAGATTTCGTGCTATTCACAGGTCTAACATGGCCCACCCTTGAAAAATCCCACGCCTCAGACAACACAAACACCTAAAGAAAATGCAGTGCTCAGGATTCGAACCTGAGCGACTTTGGTACAATAACTCCGAAGCCAAGCGCTGCGGCCACTACTCTACCGCGGTTTCTAGGAATTATTAAACGTGTGGGATTTAAACATAAAACTATAAACAAGCGTGGAGATATCATGGAAAATACAAATATATATATATTACTTAGGCGAAAATTGGTACGATTCCCACGCTATTGTATAGAAAAGTTGGACAGACAATTCCAGTCAGTGTAAAAAGATACGCCAGAAAAATAGTATATATTACATTTTATGTAATTATAATTGTAATTTGATTATTATGAAAAAGTATAAATAAATATTTATACCTAAATAAAATGTATATTTGAAAATGCTGAACTTTCAAATAAAATTCTTAAAGCCGGATCTGCTATTTTACATGCAATTACAATTTCGTTAAATGTTACCAGGTACCCTACAACTTGAAGGAAACTATACTGGACATATTATTTTACTAGATATTGGAAACATGACTTAAAACTGCAGTGCGATCTAAAAATGATTGACGGACACGTGACTATGATCTAGTACTATTATCACGAACCTGTTGTTTATTTACACTTACATCCCCAAGACCCCTAATAAGTAGATAATAGACTAACATGGTGTTCACATTAAGCGAAGATAACTTTATTTTGGAAGCCTACTTGAATGTGACCAAAATGATGTTTGGCAGGATTCCTATTGTTATTGCTTTGATCTGTTCCTAAAACATTTCCCCAACGAAGCAGTCCGTTATACAATTTTCATTCAGCACGTACTGTTCAACATCTGTAAAGAAGCAGCGTGGCGGACAAGCGCGTGTACTGGTAAAACAGTACTTAAAGTTAAGGAACGATCCGCGTGGGGGCTACTTGGATGGTTGACCGAAATCTTCGCTCTAACGCTGCAACCCGCGGTGCCTCGGAAAGTACCTAAAACCATCGGTCCCCCTGGGTTAGTGTGCCATATCACTAACTACCTCAAACAGGATTAACGTGGCAGCAGAGCGCGGAACTGCCTTCGGGTCTCCCCGCGAACGTTTCTCATATGCAACTGATTTATTTAACATCTGTAAAGTAAAGCCGACGGGCAGGGCATCTGTATTTATTCAAAACGATGTACAGGATATTCAACAGTGGATGGATGCAAGTCCCAACAAATCATTAAGATGTTTGCCAAGCCAAACAAGCAATAAGCATAATATTGTTGCTGTAACTGAGTTACTGAATAGGTACATTGTAGATCTTTCATACGGTCGGTGTCGGAAGGCTTGCAAACAAGTATTGCATATGCACTCATACAAAATATCAGTTACTTAAGAATTCTTGCCAGCAGATTTTGAAAAGAAAAGAAAATGTTTCAAACAAGAAGGCTGAAAAAAAATTTTGAAAAGGCATGGGAAATTATTGATTCAAAAAGTGTTACTTCCACATACAATGCACGAATATCATTGTTTATGTCTTGTTTATCATTGAGTATGTTTCATTTAAAAAATAAACTTTTCGAAGATAATAGCAAAATGAAATTTAAGGCAAACAAAATAAATAAATAAATTTAACTGTCTCGAAGTATTTTTTGCAAGGAAATCTTATTTAGAGCTAAATAATGTATTGTTGACATACTCGTATAATAATAGTTACACAGTTAAACGCTCAGCCAACATAAAAGTATTCAAACTAGTTCTAGAAAATGTGAACTTAGTGCAGTTACGGTTTATTCAATAAAATATGTAGTGTATAAACAGATTTAAGGAAGTCGGGTGTTTGTTTAATTGTTATTGCCTAACTAAAGTTGTAGATTTTCCGCCCGTTAATTTTGCATAATATTTTATTTCAACGGTTTGCAGCTGTTTTCCCACTGAAATAATAATAGATCCGGCGGCTAGACAGCTGAATCCAGTAATTAAGTGATGCTTCACGGAAAACTGTGTTTCCAAAATAGATTTTCAACCAACCTACAAAGTTTACAAAGAAAAATCCTTATCTTTACAGTAATTATGAAAAGCACTGAAAACAGTCGTTAAGTAGCTAAAATGCAAACATTTGAACTTATTTCTAGCAGAAAGAAACTTTTTCGGGGTCTTTACTAACATCAAAGATTTTTAAAATATACAGAACGCTTACGCTGCTAAGCCTAGAGTTAAATTCTTCCGTTTCCGAAACTAAAAATAATTACGGAAATTTTGCGAAATAATAAATATTTATGTAGTAGTTCTTGAAATTCTTTACGTTTTTGAAAGCCAACTGTTAATTTTTATTAGATTACGTCACAGTTGCAGTGGAATTGTAAGTTTCTCTACTTATAATGTACCAAGATGACGCAAAAATGCCCGTAATAATTATTAATTAATCAAAATGTTCATGCAAATCCATAAAGTGCTACTCTGGCGTATTGTTGTCTACCGAGCACCAATAATAAAAGTACAGTTACAATCCGATTCACAACTCAAATTCCATCAAAACCCGTAGCGATTTAATAGAGCATGAAATTCCTGGTTTATGATAATAGAATTTGCTTTGGAGATGACACTATTGTTTGTGATTTACATACTTTAATTGAAATTATACTGACGTAGAACAACAAACATTTATTAACTAATACATCGAAGCGAAATTTTTAGAAAAAATCGCAAATCCACAGAAATGGGTTTAAGCCATTTTTAGTCGTTAAAGCCGTAAAATAAAACATCTTAAACAGACTCTTTCTTCTAAGTTATTTCTAAAAACCATACAAAAAGGTGTGCCAAGTTCAATACTGTAACAAATGGCGCGTAACTTGCATAAAACCCTAAATATTAAATAATAATAATATCTCATAAATATTTCTCCTACTATATTATTCAGTATGATCAACGAAAGCTTTCGTAAGGGTGAGTTGTGGAAAAACAGCGAAAGAACACTCAATATTTACATCTAAATCCAACATTTAGCATCC
Organism: Limonius californicus; assembly: GCA_014611495.1. NCBI lineage: Eukaryota > Metazoa > Arthropoda > Insecta > Coleoptera > Elateridae > Limonius > Limonius californicus. The sequence goes on from JABXWE010017685.1 coordinate 7,538, forward strand.
GTAAGAATACTCCCATAGATTTCTTCGAAATTTTCGGCGTTTGAATTGCCTAATAAATCTTGATGGATAATCTACAAATTATTTCAAGATGTTTAATAAATAAAGCTGCACAGACTAAAGTATGTGCTTCATTCAGAAACACGTTTTAACTGTGGAGAAAACGTATACTTTTTTATTATCGGACCACAATTCAATGGACTCCTGTAATGGGTTTGACTATTGTTATTTTTTAAATATGGAACAAAAACTCAACTGTTGTGATAGCTAGACCCTCTTAGTAGCGGAGCGGAGCACATGGCATTCACGAAGCACTTTCACCGCTGTTTGTCTAGCTAGAGCGTTGACTTCTCTCCACGTTTTGTGTTACTCTTAGGCCTGTATGACACGACACAGAATTTGGTACAAAATTTGCGTTTACAAAATTCTGTGTCGTGTCATACAGCAAAATTTTGTACAAAATTCTGTAGATATTCATGTTCTAAAACCTACAGAATTTTGTTCAAAGTTGGCGTCGCTTCGGTGCGCAAACGAGCAATTTTTAGTGTTTATCAGCCATCACAGAGGGCAGAATATGTTTACCACGTGTTTACCCCGCCGCGCCGACACTCCGCGCACTTTCTCTTATCTGGCTTATTCTGGCTCGCGTTCTTTATTGCTATAGCTTGTTTGCTAGTCATGCGTTCATGTAGAATAAATAAATAAAAGCGCTACGAACTCATGTATTAACCTAATGTTATGAAATCTCAATAGAATTCACATTATCGACAATCACATGATTATTTTGATAGTTTTCTCCCAGGTGTCAACGTAATTTGCACATGCTCACTAACATAATTGTGTACAAAATCCTGTGCAGTGTCATACAGGCCTTAAACCCAGTAACAACGGTACATCTCTGTATGTGTTGTTAGGGCGTCCTCTATTTCTTCTTTCGATGGAGTTCCAATCTTGAGCCGTTTTTATGTCATTTTGTTTTTTTTTTTTGGCATCGTATGTTCTGTCCAGTTCTATATACGTTTTTTACTTCAGTCGTCAGTTACTTTAGCTTTGATTTCTTCTGCAGTTCGCTGTTTGATGTATGTCCTACGTGATTATCATTTGTTTACGAAAACTAGGGGATTCACTCCCATACAGGAGCACCGTTACTGTTAGACATCCTGATTTTCGATTTGCTGGTGATCTGTGTAGAGTTCCATACGTTATTCAACATACCACAAACTTGTCTTGCTTTAGAATTCTGTGGTCTATATAATCTCCAGCTCCCTACCTGGTCTAGGATGCTGCCTAGATAGCGAACTTCTTGAACTTGCTGGATTTCCTGCCCATAAATGAAAATCTCTCAGGGATGCAGCTCTATCACAAACATTTTGAAATAATGTGAAGAATCCGTTTAGGTTTATCAAGCAATTCAAACGCCGACTTTTACTAGGTGGACATTGAAATACATGACCTAAAGTAAAATAAATTTAAAGTAATATTAACATTTTTTAATATTATTTTAGGCATTGCAATAAACTATTATTGTTAATTTTCAAAGTATGACAACCTGCTTCAATGGAGTATGCGTGCATATGAGAGTATCTGCTCAATTAAAACAGTAACTTTTTAATTGGCCGAAAATAATTGTAAATTGGTCCCGTACATAATACGTCTACATCTGACATAAGACAATATTTCAAAGATGAATTCCAGAACTTATTTAGAGTCGAAAAGTACATATAAACATATGCCCTAAACGTTAATGACTGCTTATTTATTTCATAATTTATGTGGCTAAAATTTTAGTTCAACGAATTTTATGAAATTCATCTTTTTTTAACACATTTTTGATATTTTATTTACACGAAATGTTCTAAATTATCCCAATTGTGTTCGATGCACAAAGCCGCACGTCGCAGAAGAGATCGCTGCGTTCTTAATATGCTTGCTGGGTTATTCCTAATAACATCGGCAGCCTGCTGTATTCTTCTACCGTATGCACTTCAGTTGCATAAACAATCTGTCTCATGTAACCCTCCAGATAAAAATCTAATGGAGTGAGGTTAGGCGAACGCGGTGGCCATACTACGGGTCCTCCTACTCCAATCCATCTTTCCGGAAAATGCGCGTTAAACCAAGCTCAAACACAAAAACATTGATGTGCTGGTGCCCCATCGTGTTGATACCACATTGGACGTCTAATATTTAATGGCACATCTTCCAGTAATACGGGTAAAGAGTTTTCTAGAAAATATACGTAATTCGCACCATTCAAACGGTGTGGTAGTTCAAACGGTCCAATCAGACGATCATTAAGAATACCAGCTATCATATTAACACTAAATCTATGTTGAAAATGCGAGGGTCTTTTTAAATAAGCATTTTCTGCAGCCCATTCTTGAAAATTATGATAATTATTAATACCATCTCGTGTGAAAGAAGCTTCAGCGGTCCATAAAATATGCGGTAGGTTTTGATTATTTTGTACCCAATTACAACATCTTAAACTAGCTTCAAAATCATTACCTAGAGCTTGAATTCTTTGATGATGATATGGATGTAAGCGAGCATCTCTTATTATTCTCCAAACCTGATTTCTACATATTCCAGTACGTAATGCACACTTAAAGACGGATCTTCTTGTAATAAATCAAGAACTTGTTCATCATTGTTTATGGGTCTGGGGACAACTCCTTGGTCGGCTACATGCCTTGCATTGAAAGTGCCATGATCCCTCAGCTGACGATGTGAATTAAAGAAAACTGCACGCATAGGCAGTCTTCTGTTGGCATATCTTCTACGATTTCTTGTTGTGTTGCTAAAGAACATCCATCACACAGACCTTACACATAATGAATATCTGCATATTCTTCATTTGAAAACTGTGAATTACTTGTGAACTACGAATGGGACTAAGGATACAAAGGAGAAGCCAATAACTTCAGTATCATAGTAATAAACTGACAAGTTACAAACAATAATTTTTTAAAACCTAAGTTCAAATGTTACAAAACAAAACACGCGATCATGGCAACTAGATCAGTATTTCATTAGTGAAGCTTAAAGTGACACCAATCAGTGAACAATACCATGAATAGCAAGTATTGCTGAACTGGTATAATCAACATTTAAAAAAAACGAAGATCAGTATTTCAGAAATTCGTTGAACAAAAATTTTAGCCACATAAATTATGTAATAAACAATAACTCGTTAACGGTTACGTTTAGGACATATGTTTATATGGACTTTTCGACGCTAAATAATTGGAATTCATCTTTGAAATATTGCCGGTACGTTTAGGACACACTATCTAGTAATTAAAATAAGGGTCCAAAACTAGTCCAAGTAGTTGGCCGATTTAACTTCTGCCAAAACATTTCTGAAGTATAAAACTTAGAACGGTCATTCTTTGGGATATTTTCTGAAGAAAATATTATATACACGCATGTTTGTGTATGTGTGTGTATATAACGAAAGCTACGTCTTAGTAGAATTTCAGCACCATGACGGATGAAAAATTGAATGTTTGCCATATCATTGTTTGGAAAAACACCCTCTCTATTTTTCTTTTCTTTGCTACAACGCAGATGTTTAGCATCGCTCCTTTTTTAGCAAATTTACCAAAATAAGGAAGTTTTAGGCATTTTTAACGAAACCGGAAGTGATAAAATAATTATAAGAGACACGCCAGATGCAGATGAACATACTTTCACGGTAGCAGTAACCGCAATTTCAGTTTGATATCATCAGTCTAATTTTAAAAGACTGATATTTTAATAGATATGCATGTATTCCGTATTACCCTCTTTCTGTCTGTTTTAAACTTTTCCAACTAGCTTGTATGGATCATTATTTTAGTTTTCAAATTCAGTTATATGTGATAAGTCAGATTGTTTGGATAATAATTTTAGTACAATATACGCAAAGCGATGGCCTACAAGGTCTGTGAAAGCTCCAATATAATAAAAAAAAATATGCAAGAAATTACACTTAAATTTGTATGTCTAAATGAAACAATACTTAAAACTATTAAAAAACTACGAAAATATATCATAAAAAATGGGAAATATTACACTCTTCATATAAAATATGCAAGGGGAGCAATCGCCAAACGCAAAGCTGTTTCGGCCATATTTCATATGGATTTTTAAATGGGGATTCCTCCCTGAAAGTTTCACAATAAGAGCAAACTGTCATGGCAATTTGATTTTTTCTGACAAACAACTGCATTCTCTCGCAAACAGTTGGACTACCGTATTTTCAAGAAACTTATTGTATTGTATTGTATTTGAAAGAGCGAGATCTAGGACGCCATTTTCCAAGCATCTCTATGCGCTTAGACCACATTTGGCCCATTGTACACCCTAACTAAAACGTACTTTTGTATTCTACTTATATTTCTTAATACATATATTTAAAATTCCAAACTATAAAAATGCGAAAAAAACTAATAGTGTAATGTAGTTAATTAGACGAAATTGACCGGTGCTGATGTATATTTAAAAATTTCAAAGTTATTAATAACAAAGCGATTGGACGAATTCAACTGCAGAGGCAAATGCATTTTTCAGGTTCCGCAGCTACCACACGAGTATGCTGATGTTTTCATAAACACCCTGTGTATAATATTTTATTTATATAAATATATTTTATAAAAACCTTTCGAGAAATTTAGTCATTACATACCTACTTGTTTTGTTCACTTTACTCAATTAATAGTACGATCTTAAACGTATTGGTTCCTACTCAATTATTTTAACACTTTTGAGGAATTACGTGGTCCTTTAATAATTGCACAATGTTGTGTTATATGTAAATAGCAAAGACTGTAACGAAATTAATTAGTTTGTTAATTAATGAAAAATATTTTATTTAAAGTGGGGACGCACTGTTAAAAAATATAGGCTGTTTGTGAATTCCATTTTAAAAACGTCACATTATATACCACAATTTAAGTAAGTCGAAGAGTATTTGAATTTTAACATTTTCCAAAGGTATTTACATTTACTTTAATGCACTTATTGAAGCGTTCTAAAAGATTCTGAAAACAGTCGGCCAAGATCTCCGAAGAAACTGCTTTTCTTAATGTCTTCTACGGCCTGAAATCGTTCCCTTCGAGAACAATTTTCACTTTAGGAAAGAGAAAAAAAGTGGCTGCAGCTGCCAAATCAGGTGAATAAGATAGGCTATTGATCTCAACAACGCCGTTTTATGAAAACTGATTTCACACAAGAATTACCCTTTTTTCTCAAAATTACGACCGCACTCCAGGAATGCGCTGCAATTACCTCATCACTTTGACGTGCAATGCACTGTTTGCTATTCTTGAAACACACTTTTTGAGTTTTGGTGATGATTTTCTAATATACGGCATGCAACGATGTTGCGCGTCACACTTGTACTAAAACACTCATATGCCACTTTCAAATTTACTTGCAAAGCTTTCCGTGGGGTTGTAATTTCACCCCATGCTATAATAATCAAGAATTACCGGTGAAGGGATTTCTGTGGCAGGTTGGAACTCAGATCACAAATTATGTAAACGCATAAGCTATCATATGCCACATTCAAATTTACTTGCAAAGCCTTGCTTGGGGTTGTAATTTCAACCCCTCCTATCAGGAATCAAACCTACGTGACTAAGGAATAACTCCCAAGACTAGCGCCTCCGCCACTAGTGTGCCGCTGTACAAGAGCTTAAGACTGTATAAGACAGATCTTTCTTTTCCCAGATTGTGAAAATTTGTCGAATTGTCTCTTTTCAATGTTCACCTCATCTACCATCATTTAGATGGTCATGTGGCGATTTTCTGTCACAATTATATGTTTCTGTTTGAGGTTTCCCCATTTTACAGAAAAATTTAATATGCACTCGTTGCTCCATGACAACTGACAGAAATAGGATGTACACGCTAGCTAAGAGCTTCGCCCTACCACCCGTTATTGATAAAATTGTAAGCTGTTATATGCTGCTATACTTTTGGTTTAAATTTATGTGCTTCCAGTGTTGCAACGTGAACCCGAGAGTTAAACTGCCACACCTCGTATATTAATCGTTCCAAATTTTATTCAACTATCTGAACTAGTAAGGAAAAGAGAGGGGGGGGTGGAATGCTACTACTTCCGTTGATATCCGATATATGTATTTTTGGAAAAACCGTTTTGGGAAATTTTAAAATAATAAGGAATAAAACGGGGATAGAATGTAGGCGAACTGAAACTAGCAAATGCAATAATCGAGCGTATTTCCTCAGCCGGTTGCATATTTCTAATTTTAGTTATTTATTAGAGTTCTAGATGTAAAATTCATAAAAATGGCAGTGTAAATATTCCAAGACTACTGGTTAAATTTTATTTCTAAAAATTTGCACAAAAAACACAACTAAATCATCAATTAATAGTTAGTTGCACAGGAACAACATATCCTGTATTTTCCCATTTGCTTTAGTTGATATTTTTTATTGGTTGCTGATGTAACTACTATACATACATCTTGTACAGTTTCAAAATACATAGTGCATATCTTGAATATTCATCTAAATTTTCGCGTGTAGTAACGATAAATTTTATTCGTTTCTGTAAAGCATTTGCACATTTCCGTGTTACTTTAAATTAATTCACGTAGCAACATTACTTCTGTTGAAATAACCTGCATTCCACGGTTAAAGAAAAATTACTATGCTAAATGTTAAAAGCAACTAAAATCCACTTTCGTGATTCATGTGCTACCTTCACGGGCATTTTGTTATCTTTCAGTATGTATTGCATCACGGTTCGAAATAGAGCCAATGATTATTTATCAAGAGAATGACAAATAGCAACACTGTTAAAATTACGAAGGTGTTGGTTATATTATCCTTCAGTTACGGCACGTAATTAATGAACTACAGCTCAACCCCGAGGAAGATGTTTTCAATTTTACTAATTGTGATGATCCCAAAAATGGACTTGCGTCATAGTTCATAGTAAAGTTAAATCATGTTTCTCATGGCGCTTTCATCTGCATATAGAGTCCAAAATAACGTGACAAACATAGAGATTGATTTTAATAACAGGAAATGTAACTTCTAATATAATTACATCTGTACCATGCACTTCTACAAAAATATCCGGATAATAGTTAAACAATTCAGAAAGGGCAATACGGAAGGAAGTAACTCAACTTTTTCATATTCCGAAATAGTGACTTGCTTAATAACAATGGCCGTAAAAGTTATACAAGTCGTAAATGGGCTCCTTTATGGTATGGAATATGAATGCTTTCAGAATATCATGTTTATTGGACACAGTTTTTATAAAATTTTTGCTGTTGCATTTAAAAAGATACGATTAACTGAATACTTAGTTGATATATAAAAAGTCCTTGACCGTTCCGTTTAAGCGAACCTGAAGTACGTCACCAATGTTCACAACAAAAAGCGAAAATACTAATTCATAATGGAGAGATACTTCGCAGATATGCTGAAACAATATTTTTATATGCATTTGCAATGCCTTCCCTTAAATACGATCCATGTTATCTTACGAGGCTTATTCGGACACTAAGGGCTATTTAAATATTCGCACCGAACGAGGGGTTGTCAATTTAGTGCATTGTGGGGTGCTTTCATGGTTGATGAACTAGCCACACGTCACTTTACCGTGGTTCTGCCATTGCATTCAGTTGTATAATAAAGCGATAAAATATACACTACCATTGAAAATCCCGCCAAGCGTGAAACAGTGCGTTTTGGTCCGTTTTCTCGATGCAAAAAATGAAAACGCTGCCAAAGTTTGCCATCAAATATGCGGAAGTTAGACATCATTGGTGGAGAAACGGTCAGACATGGGTGTAGAAAATTCAGAGATCTTCTGGTTTCGAGGACGATCTTGTGGAAAAAATGAACAAGAAAATTCGCGTTTCACGATTTTGGAAATTGCCGCAAATTTTCCTCAAATTTCAAGTACAGTACTGTATGAAATTGCCAGGAACAGGCTACAGTATCACAACATTGTGCGAGGTGTGCCAAAGTTGTTACGGACAAAAATCTGCATATGGCTTCTACACTAACCTTCCTTTATAGCTACGAAACGAATGACGATGAGTACCTGAATCACATTGTGATTGGCGACGAAACTTGGGTTTGATACAGAAATGTTGAAACCAAGCAACAATCAATGTAGTCGAAGCATGCGGGTTCCCACAAAGCCAATCAGTTTACGCAAACGTTACAGAACCGAAAGCTTATAACTACAGTCCGTTTTCTCAACGGAGTTGACAGCGACGACCTCAAAATGACGGTACAATTGGTTTCCACATCACAGCAGGCGACAATGTTATATGAAGAAGGTATATAAAAACCTGTATCACGATATTATAGGTGTATAAATTCGAATGGTGACTATGTAGATATGTAGTTTAGAAGTGCATCTAAGCTTTAAGTAATCACATTTTTTCAATTTAACATTTTTGTTTTGAATGACCGTCTCTTATTTTCCGAATAAGCCTCGTGTTTATATAATTATAATTTTAAGCTCTAGCGACTAGCCGAAAGATTTTTCAATGTATATCATGCAGTGTGTCCCAAAACTAAGTACCTACTGAGGGGTAGAAAATTAAAAAAATAATTAGGGTTTTCTTAATAAACTTACGGTCTAAAAGGTTTCGTTAAGAAGTTACAGCTCCCTAAAGGGGGTACCCTGAAGAAGACTTTTTCTAAATATTTCCAAAACTCGCAAGAGTAAAAGTATCATTTTTTAATGTTTACTCGCTTAGTAAGCTCACACCCTTTAGTATAGCTAAGAGTCATTTATTTCTTTTCTTTGGCGTAGTTTTGGCAGGTTGCTATTGCTGTATTTGCTATACATATTTATTTTAACGAACGGGATTTTAAAAGTTATACATGAAATTCTATTGTAAAAATATAAAAAATAAGTCCTTTTGTTTCTTTTTGACAGGAGTTACCGTTGTCGAGATATTTTATTCTAAGGTTTTAATTTTAGGCTTCGATAGAGAAAATAATTTTTAAGCGAGCCATGGAATTAAGTATTGGTTTTGACTGTTAGTCCGGCGTTTTGCAAACAATATACTGCTGTTTTTTCGCGTCTAAAAAACCTTCTTCGGTGTACCTTCTTTAAAAGGCTATAACTTCGTAACGAAGTTGTTTGGACCATAAGTTGAAGAAAATCCCAATTATTTCTACTCCTCTGCAAAGTTTTGGGTACTTAATTTTGGAACA
>JABXWE010017686.1:0-14960 GCA_014611495.1 Limonius californicus
GTTAAAAAAATACCGATAAATGAATACAAAAAAAAATTCGTTTTCAAGAGATAAAAAATAATGGTTTATTACAGACAAGAACATCCACCACAGCTAGAAAAAATGATATTTAACAAAATAGCTGAAATTTGATTTGATGAAATAATTTTCCAACAGAAAAACTGATTTTAATTAAATATACTTAACAAGAAAAAAGTGTAATAATAATGAGTCACATGACTACATTTAAAGTGTACTGCAGATTGAAATTTGTAAACTAATGCATCAATTGCAGCACGTAATACCCTTCCGAGTTAAAGGGAGACTATGAGTAGGGCGGAATTTCCGGATGATGGGGTCATTTCATGACACCTTTTAAAGCCTTAACCAGAGAAATATGGAAAATAAAAACTAAAAAGTATTAACAACTTTCCTTTGGCACATTAAACAGAGTAAAGAAATATACAAAGTATTTCAGGTAGTGTTTAAAATGTACTTTAAGCAATAATCTTTGTCGTTGGAGAGAAAATATTTACCATAAAATTGCTAGAGGGTGCGTTGGATTTGTTAATTAACTTTACACCTTAAATTGTTTTTAAGTGTTTACATTGGAACTGTATTTTTAGTGGTGAAGAATGCAATATATTCAGGGGCGTTTTACCCAATAGGCTAAAAAGGCTAAAGCCTCAGGCGCCGCAATGTTAGAGGCGCCCAGCGCGGCGCCAGTAATTTTAGATGCTCCCAACCACGGTAAATATTAACATCTATATACAAAATTTTTCGTTGTTTCAACAATTTAGCTGTTAACAGACACTTGTACGGTTTGCGCCGATAGATGGAAGCGCAAATTACCGGTTTTCATAGTCCTTCGCGCTTGATTAGTTGTCTCTATGGTTTATGGTTTTGGTCATATATCTAATAATTAGATATATGGTTTTGGTTAGGTCCGGCGAATATAGTGCATTTTTAAGGTTAAGTCACACATCTAAAGTAAAATAAGTTTTAATAAAAAATTGACTGGGGCTCAAAGAGTAAAATTAAATAAAGAAAAGGAATTTAACTTAAGGAATAAAAGACAACGGAATTATTTAAACACGTTCCCAAACTTTCCCATTGGTATAAAAGAGTGTTTTCAATTTTATTTATAGGTTAGGGGTGGTAGAGTGTTGGTTGTTTGATGGTGATGGCCTAGGTGCTGCTTTTTTTTGTTTTTTTATTTAGGGGAAACAAACGCATTGGAATCTGAAAATGATAAAGAAACACAATTAACTACGGAATTAGTAAACACAGAAGAAGAAACTGAAAATAAAACCGTTTATTACAATAGCATTAAGGAAGATCCAGCTTTGTGACCTGACAAAGACAAAGAGTTTATTGATTATATATCAAAAAATCCGTTTCTTCAGAATTTAGATGCCATAGATTTTAAAAAAACTAAGAGAACCTAGAAGAATAGTACAATTTTTTTAGTGCGTCTACACATAGATGGGAAGTAATGAAGAATAACTTAGGGATGAAGCAGGTAGCAAAAAAGTTGTCGGTCACTAGATGGTCTGCAAGAGCGGATGCAGTTAAGGCTTTGTACAATGGCTATACGGAATTTAAAATTTCCCTTGATACCATTATTGACGATCCGTTGCAAAAACCTACGACAAAGACAGAAGCAAAGGGTATCAAGAAACAAATGGAACAATTGGAAACAGGCATCATGCTTAGTTTCTGGAAAGATATTCTGGCAGAATTTGACAAAACCAATAAATTGCTTCAAAATGCTACGATGAATGTAATGTTGGCCGTTCGATTGTATGACTCATTAGTGGAATACATTAACCACGTTCGTAATAATTATCATCTATATGAACAAGAGGAGAAAATTATTACTAAAAATGAAGTATACACTTATGACACAAAACGTGTAAAATCGAGAAAAAGTTGACATCCGACGAAAGTTCAAGTAATGAGGCAAAGTGTACTGGAAAGAGTAACCTTCAGATTAATACCTTTTTTTTTATAATTATTGACAATGTTATTGCTGAACTTGTAAAACGTAGAAGGGCCTACTCAGCTTTGGAAGATTTGTTTGGTTTTCTTGAGGACAATGATTTATTAGAAAGGGCAACAAAATTGCAAAATATGTATAAAAGTGACCTGCGCGAGGATTTTCTGAATGAGTGCGTCAGATTTAAAAGTTTTATAAAGGATTTAAATTTTTTATGAAGACTCTGAAGCAGATAGTAACTTGTGTACGTTGGTTGAAAGATCATTGCGGTTATTAAGGAACCAAAAAATTACGTCAACTTTTCCAAACATTGATGTAGCCTTAAGAATTTTTCTCTCCATTCCTGCAACCAACTGTTCGGGCGAAAGGTCGTTTTCCACGGAAAGAAGGGGTAATTACTTGAGAAGTACACTGGAGGATGATAAAAATAGTAATCATGTTTGTTTTCAATTGAGTCGGAAATTTTGAGCAAAATTAGTTTTATCGAAAAGTTTGCTAGTGGTAAAGCCAGAAAAGTTTCGCTTTAGTATTTAAAAGTAGATTTATTCTTTTTCGTTCTATTCAGGGAAATAATATAATGCATATTAAAACCTATTTGCGCTATTTAAATTAAGGGTTAGTTTTTATTTACTCCTTACACTCCTTTTTACAGGCGCCAATTAACCTTTAGCCTAAGGCGCCTTAAACCTTTAAAACGCCCCTGAATATATTTGTACTATAAAATTAGACTAAAAAAATGATAGTAGCAATATGAGTCTAAGGAGGATGTATTTTCTAAGATGAATCAGCTTCGTAGATTTTTCTTTTTACATTCCTCCTATTTTTCTATAGATAAAAGTATTGAGCTTCAAACAAAAGTCACAAATAACCATGTTATTAGTTTATTTATATATACATTAAACGTACACCTTATAGAAAATGTACGAAAAATTTGAGTTTTTTATATAATTAAAAATTCAACAATTTTGCTAAATAAAATCTGCATCTTTTCAAATAAAACCGTTAGCTGCAAAAATGTATAGGCGGATTTCTTACTTTCTAGGATACTAGACTAAAATAAGAAATTTGTATTTTAGGATAATAATCCTCAAAATGGTGGAGCGCCTAAGTTTGTTATTATTGAAAGTTTTGGAATGAAAGTAGGAGACCAAAATCAAAAACAAGATCAAATAATCTAATTCTATAACTACACATGTTTACATGCAGTACTTTTAACAATTATGTTGTTCGGTTCCCAACAATAATCTTTCATTTTTGTATATGTTTCAGTTTGCCGACACACGTGGACTGAAGGGCCGTGGCCCCCCGTCGAAAAACAAGAAACTGCCCCACGTGAAGGTCCACTCTTCGGACAACATTACTGTCACTGCTGGTAATAATTTAGTTATTGGACCATGTGCGGGTTCCTAACGGACACATGCTATAGATTTGCGTAAGATTTAGCTGACAAAAGCGTGGGGCGGTTCTTGTTCTAAGGTTTAGTTTTTAGTTTTAGAAAATTTCTTCGCCCTCTTCGGAGGTCCCATTATTACTAGTTGAACATTCGCAGGGAGCAGACCTTCATCTGTCACCTGCTACTGTGTTGTGTGATTCTTGTAATCGTAAAAATTACTATTTGAACATTTGCAGGGAGCAGACCTTTATCTGTCGCCTGCTGCTGTATTGTCATTCTTGTAATCGTCCATATTTACTATTTGAACATTCGCAGGGAGCAGACCTTTATCTGTCGCCTGCTACTGTGTCGTCATTCTTGTAATCGTCCATATTTACTATTTGAACATTCGCAGGGAGCAGACCTTCATCTGTCGCCTGCTACTGTGTTGTGTGATTCTTGTAATCGTAAAAATTACTATTTGAACATTTGCAGGGAGCAGACCTTTATCTGTCGCCTGCAACTGTGTTGTCATTCATGTAATCGTCCATATTTACTATTTGAACATTCGCAGGGAGCAGACCTTTATCTGTCGCCTGCTACTGTGTTATCATTCTTGTAATCGTCCATATTTACTATTTGAATATTCGCAGGAAGCAGACCTTTATCTGTCGCCTGCTACTGTATTGTCATTCTTGTAATCGTCCATATTTACTATTTGAACATTCACAGGGAGCAGACCTTTTTCTGTCGCCTGCTCCTGTATTGTGTTATTCTTATATCATCGTAATCAGTTAATAAAGTGTTATACTAAAATCAACAATTGCTCATTGTATTAATTCTTCTGTTCGTCCTATTTAATCAGACAATTCGTAAACTCTTTTGAGAATAGTGTGTGAACGTGTACCTAAGCATCGCGTATCCACCAGATGTATGTTATCAAATACCCAGATTGAATACGACTATCAATATAAGCAAGGTATATATTATAAGATTTAATATTATTATTTAGAAATAGTGGATAATAGTGAAATAATGTTCAGAACTGTAATATTTAACACTATAACCAATGGCACTCCATACCGAGCTGAAAATTAAGTGTAAAAAAAAAGTATTGTTATCAGATCGTAATAGAGACTAAGCAGCAAAAGACTGATAAACCTGCTGAAATTATTAAAAAATACTGTTATTATTTATTAACCAGTGAACTACATTTTCTAAATTCAGACAGAATTGAAAAATGAAGAACTATTTAAAAAAATATATAAATATGTGATTTATTGTAACCATAATCAGTCAAATAAAATTAGCTACTGCTGCAGAAATGTAGTTAAACATACATATACAAGAAAATGAGACATTTTAAGAATTGTAGAATTCCCCTTTATTTTTCTTGTGCATCATTTTTTAAATTATTCCAAAAGTCCACTGGAGCTCACCTTTAATTCCTCCTTTTTATTTTCTCCAGAAAAGATTAATAAACAAACATTTTTAATATTTCGTGTTCTGTGTCATTGGCAGTTTCGAATCAATTATATTGGTTAGCAAGGAAAACGATAAAAAATGACTTATCGAGTTTTTACTGTTTAGATTTTTTTGGCTGTATATACTTTCAATTCCACTTTCTATGAATGATCATCACCGTCATAATTAATACGAAGATAACAACAAAAAATTACATAGTACATCTTCAGCAGACTCGCCATAAAAATTTTCAGAAGGGTGAAGAAAAACAGGTTGTAAACCTATAATGAAAGAAGAAAAAAAACCAGGCTTACATTATATTTTTATTGCAAGTTAAATAACAGAGCTGTTAGAATTTTGATTGAAAAAAATATTTTTCAGCAAGAATCTATCAACCTGCAACCGATTTGAATGACATTTCAAATAAATTTGTTACTCGACACATAAAAGTTAATAATCAAAAAATTATACACTGGTTGCTTTACTCCATTTTCTTCTCAGCTATCAAAATATACTAATAAATTATATTTATTTATTATGCAAAAGTTCCACTATTTAATATAATATTAAAATAAATACAATTCTAATACAATGGTTTTTACATTTGGTATGAAGAACAACTGTAAAAAGCAACTGAATAATATTGTCAACAAGCTGCATTCCAAATGTATTTTACATAATTTAGTATCAAAACTTAGAAAAAGATAATATACCTACTACCTTACAATAAATAATACAAACTGAAGTTTAATGTCCAAATGAACATCAAGTGTTGGTTGGCATTTTCTATTACGGAATACAGCCCAAAGATAATGCTCTATACAGAAGGTTCAGTACATTGCTGCAACTCAGTTTTAAGGACATCATGTAGGTGATACATTGGACCTGGTTATCCTTGACTGTTGCTCTCGTCTACATTCTTCAACTTGTCGTTCCAGCTGTTCTTTTAAAACAAGTAATTCTCTGATACGCTGGTAAACAGGGTCCTAAAAAATTTTGCAATTAAATCTTTAGAAAAAATGTATTTTAAAGAAAATCTTGGACGTGCCTGAGTTCTCATACTTGGATTCCAACGACAGTAGTACGACTTCCAAAGTTTAATATGTCGAATACTTGCAATAGGTATCAATACCTGCTGTTGGTGTGTATTCGCCCAGTATAAAGGGTTGCGATACAAATCCAGCTGACTGTTAGTGTAAGACCATAACGATACTGATTGCTCTTTCACACCTATGCAAAGCAGTAATACATTATTTTTTAACATATCTATAATTGTTGGTGATACCACAATCAGGATTTTTATATAGTGAGAGTGAGAGAGGTTTGCCTTAGATATTTCTTCCTTTAGAAGTTAAATTAACAAACAAATATTACAATAATTTTAAAAAAGACTTAATGTAATAATGTAGGGGAAAACCTGTTTGATAGTTAGCTTACAGCCATTTTTAAGTATTAGCATCCACGTCAGACAGAAAGGAAACATTAAAACAAACCCTCTGGTCATACCACCAATTCTTTGATAAAAACTTCAAAACCCAATTCAAGAATATAAAAAAATTTCTAAATCAACAGTAAAATTGTAAGATGTCTTACTTTTTTTTTAATTCATTATTCCGTGTTTAAAACAATAAACAATTTCAAATTGAAGTATGGATGATTTTCAAACACTTCATTGGAAGGAATATGAAAGTCTATATGGTAATCCATATACTAATATTACATCACTACTTATAATGTTACATTGGTTTTTACCATCTTGAACTCGTTCTCTTTCACTATTGCAAAGGAAAGTCCCAAATCGACAGCTGTATAAATGATCCAAGATAGTAATAAGGAAGTACTCATTAAACTCGAAAGCATTTGGAAACTGCTGCGTAATCTGCCAAACACAGTCAACAAACTGAAGGAAGACTGGTGACCTGTCAGCATCTGAGTGATGTTCATCACCATGACCAATTCGCTAAAAATAATACGATCATCAATGACAAAATAAATTTGAACACTTAATTATCTTCATAACAGATATGTAAAATATTTTCCGGTCATATGAACATCATTAAATTCAGTTACTGTTATACAGAGGGAAATGGATACGAAACGAATGTAGAAGAAAATGAACTGTATGTACCTTCAGAATAAGTTCCGAGAGCTTATTATCTGTATACCATACAGATGGCAGTTATATTTCCTCAAACAATTGGTAATAACGATGTAGGAAAATTGTCATTGAGAATGCAAAATGATATAAAACATGTATAAAAGGTGATAGAACATAATGTTAACAAATTATATTACAGCTAGGAAAAAATTAGAGTAGGTGAGAGAAGTGAATATCTGGGGGGTAACAAGTAATGAGAAATTATGATTTTAGGAAGACAAACACGGTGCAGCCTAGATGGTGTACACAGATAATACACCCTGTTCTCTAAATATTGCTGAATTAAAGCCTTAGTCTATTGATCCCAGGCTCTTCATTTTCAATAGTTTTTCAAAATAAATATTAAATACTAGGAGTAATAAACTCTTCCTAGAATAAACTGGCATAACCAAACTAAAAGAAAGGGCTGCAGTTGAATATTAAATAAATAATTTTTTTTCTGTGTGCATAAGAAATTCTATATTTTACAGCTCCAGGCTCCAGCTTCTATTGGCAATTCTTATTTTTTCTGAATGTCAATAAGTAAAACAAATTGGAGTTTTTATATTAGAATACACATTTTGAGTATGTTATTATAGTGTTTAGCTAATGTCTTGCTTATGCTACTGGAGAATACAGATTGATATTGCCATAAACCACATCCTGTTGCATAGGGTTCATGCATAAAGAGGAAAACTACAAAAATATTTTTGTCTTTTTTTAAGAATCAGGGATAAACTTACCATGGCTAAAAAAGCAGTATACAATGCTACTACTGCACCACATTTTAATTGTAATTATATCATTTTCAGTAAATAAAGGGATTATCTAAGAATGCAAAACAAAGCTATGTAAAAATCTTGCAGAGTAACAAAAATTAAAATGTTAACATGATTGCATCATTATAGTGATTGATTGTCTAACAGCAAACTCATTTAAATAGTCATAATTTAGAAATAATTTTTTTTAAATTCATTCTGAACAAAAAGGATATTCACATATATATTTTGCATCTAGACAACAAACAAATTAATGTGCATTAACAGTACCCCAGAAATTTGATTTATAAGAACTTGAATTTATAAGTTCTACATTTGATGTCTGTTTATATTTTGATACAAGGTATATATAAAAACAACACACAAGGGTGTACAAATACATCCAATATTACAACTCAGTTAAACAATGTATAAAATCTAAGATACATATATAAGTTTATTTATACCTGTTGAAATTTATGTCCAAATGAAAGCCACTCTTTTTCAATAAGCACTTCAAATCCTTTAATGGTTCGGTAATATGGATCCAACATCAACATGGATAATGCTGTGAGTTGGGCAGTACGATCCCAGCCATCAGAACAATGAACTAATACTGAAGTTTTGTGATTTTCTACCTACAATAACAGAATCATGATTTTTATATAATTATAAAACTGGTAAAAGAATTAAATTATAATTTATATTTTTCATATTTCAACAGTGTTTGGTAGGTAGTTGATAATGCCCAAGCCGAGGTATGGAATTCAAGTTCAAATATCCTCTGTCCTTTAGGTTGTTTACCTTGTTAAAAGTGTTTGAGAATGATACTGCAGGTGATTTCCTACACACGTGCAGATCAAAAACAGGATTTTTATATTCAAATAACTGTTTTGCAATATGTACAAGTAAAAAAATTATGTATTTGCAAATTGTAAAAATACATTATTTCATAAATTAACTGAAATTTTCAGTTTTACAATACTAACTAGTAGATACTATATTTACCTTATCGACAATTCTGACAGCTCCGGCGAGTATGCACTTGATATGTTTCAACCAATATGTTGATTCAACTCCAGACAACCATCTTGTTTCCTCAATGTTAGGAAAACACAATTCTTTCAATTTTCTGAGCGATTCTCGCATAACGTGAATGTTGTGGATATCAAGAAACACTAATTCAGCATTTTGATAGGCATCCTCAGACTCATATCTGAAATACATTTGATATTATTGTCACTCAAGTAAACTAAAATTAATCAGAAAGTTCGCATGATTTTACTTTTGTACATTAGGACTCATAAATATGATTTTCTATGGAACAAAAAATTAGCAACAGCACCCATCTTGTGATACTTTGGTGTTTTAAAACCTATTATATTAACCTCCACTCTAGTTTTTTGTTCTGCACCTTTTAAAAATTTAGCTAATGACCTGCTCCTGCTAACAAGATATAGAAAATAAAATCTTGTCTTGAATAATAATAAAAATAATATATGCCGAAGAAGCCATCTGTATAACCTTAGACAATAGGAGAGAAAAAGAATTACAGAGAAGAATCAGACAAGACCGGGGTCATCAAAGGAGTTTCTAAAACAGAAACACCCATTTAACTCAAGAGTAAGGTCTTAAACATGTGTGTAGCACCAGTAATGACTTACGGAACAGAAGTATGTCTATGATCACAAATGAAACTAGAAACTAAAAACTACACAAAATAAAATAAAGCTAAGTGAAGAAGTGAGAATGGTACACCTTATAAACAGATTCACAGCAATCAATATAGTGAGTGTAAGAATAAAAAACGGAGCGAGTCCGCAGTGAACATCAGATCGACACTGAGTATAACAGAATGATCACCAGGCATGCAACAAAGACCAAGAGGTAGACCAAAAACTGGTTGGAGTAATGAAATAAAATAACTAGTAGGCACAAATGT
Organism: Limonius californicus; assembly: GCA_014611495.1. Taxonomy (NCBI): domain Eukaryota; kingdom Metazoa; phylum Arthropoda; class Insecta; order Coleoptera; family Elateridae; genus Limonius; species Limonius californicus. The sequence goes on from JABXWE010017686.1 coordinate 9,652, forward strand.
CTAAATCATATTGGTTTTCTATAAAGATGTAAACCTTTTATGGAGCAGCAGAAAGATTACAATTAGCTTTTCAATTTATACTGAAACTGAAATAATAAATACAAATGCCAGGATTAGCATACATACACATTAACATTGAATTTCCTTTGGCAACTTTTCGGATTCTATACTTCGCATATGGTTTATTAGATCTAAATTTAATAATAAAGTAGCGAAGAGCTGAGGCCATTTTTACTGAACGAATGGTTTATATTTTTTTTTCTATAGCTAATGTTAAAATGTTGTTATAGCAACTCTTTTGAGTAGATAAAGTATCACTTTAACCGCAAGGGTAGATAAAGTAACACTTTAACAGCAAGGGTAGATAAAATGTTTTAACTTTTTTTATTCAATTAAATTTACAAATTCAAACACATTAATTCGAAGGATTAACAACAAGTGTAATTTTACAATTAACATTATTAGTTTTCTTCTTCTTGTGTTAACTCTTTTCCGTACATTTCGTATTTACTTCGTACACAAAACGCAAAAATACTGAACACTCCACAAAAACCAGAATGTAAAATTTGTTTGATATTTGTTGACAGAGTAATTCATAGCCGTAGTAACGGAGCAACACAGTTGCGATTTTTGTGCCAAAAATTACAATTTTCTTTGAAATTTTATTTTTCACCTGAATTTGAAGTCTTGCTATAGAAAAAAATGTTGTATTGCACACGACGATAAAATCGCATTATCTTCTCGAGCGTAATTAGCGTCTCGACTGACGTCTCGACGCTAAAAAACACTCTCAAAGATAAAGTACAATTTTAAAGTCTTGTACAATAAATAACTATTATGGAGATGGCAAAGGCAAGTCCTGACTCAGCACACTAAGAGTTATATACTAGTTCAAGCACCATTAATAAAGTAAAAATCCAAAATCCACTGTTCAGTTATCATTTTGAAATTTTAAGTAAATAATAAATACGCTATTTTAAATTGTGTTAAGTGAAACCCTTTTTGTTGGTCATACTTAACCTCTTCAATAAAGCAAAAGCAGTAGAAAAATTATTATTTTGTTTAGACTACCGATTAACATATTACAGTTGATTTACTTGACACTCTATTATACATTTACTCACCCTCCACCCTTTGCTTTATTAGCAATAGCATTTGCACTTGGCCTGGCATCCATAATAAACATTTTGTGTGATTGTGCATTTGCATCCATTATCAACTGAATATATCTTTCGTCTTCTCTGCAACGTTTTCCACTCACCTGCAAAGAAGCAAAAAATAAAGTAGTAGTTGCCATATCAAAAAAAAACAAGAATAAAATAAGCAATGTTACCCCAACTAAGGGTTGTGAGCAGCGGGTAATTGTTGCTTGAGATTCTGTATGTATCCAACTGAGAACAGGAACTCGCCCTCGACTTCGGAAACTAGCAACTGTCCGAATATCATCATCAGTAGCTTGCGCTGGAATAGCCCATACCGCTGGGTAACTGTCACACACCTCATAGTTTTCATTGACTTTGGTTATTTTCCACATATCATTATTTACGCCCTAAAAAATTTTGCATTTGCATTTCTAAATCAAGCGATCTAAGCAAAATCATACGCACCATTCGTTTCAGTTCTGCAATAGGTTCATATACATTCCACCCATTTTCAGGAAATATTTGAGTATACTCAGAGGCAAACAACTTAATTTTATGTGAAAGGGGAAATGCAAATTGTTGTAATTTTTCAAACACATCCCTTCTGGAGTGATTCTCTTGCTTATGAGCAAATCGCAAATTACGCATGTCTTTGCAAAACACTTCAATACCATAAGCATTCTCACCTCGCGACGAAGCTCCACCCACTTTTTCAATTCGTGATACCTATAACAGATATGAAAGACACATACATAAAATAAACAAATCTGGACAAGTTACAAAATGCTTCAAATTAAGGTGCAATCATTCTTATGTTGAAAATCTTTATGTATAAATAGCAATGAACATACCACTCCAAGAGGGACGTCTACAACATTTGGTGTATCTCTATCTACAGAGCGAAAATACAATTTATAATTGGTAACAGTTAAAACCCCTCGGGCAGGTCCATAATACGGGCATAAATAGGTGACATCTCTAGCTTGCCCTGAAACTTTTTCACCAGATAATAGTGGAGGTTCATCTGGTCTCGTTGATACTGCAGATTCGGTATTAGTGGTCTGTAAAATTAAATAAAGATTAAATCACAGTTTAAAAATGGAGTACTTGTCATACTTTAGTAATTTTTTTACGTTCCAGAGTGGACACTACATTTTCTGTAGAAGTGGAACTGGACGAACAGTAGCTTTTACTGGGAGAAGTTTTGCCCCAACTTGTCTACAAATAAAATGTATGAAGAGGTACAATCACTTGAAATTATCACCACTTACTGTTTCTTGTTTCGAGTTTAGTGAATTTGATTTAGAATCGGAATGAAAAGAATCTAAACTTAAATTTTTATTATAATTTGCATTTTCTCTTTCTAAATTTAGTAATTCTATACTACCACGTTTATCCATTTTCAATAGTTTTCTGCAAATTTAAACATAAATACAGGCAGTTCTTATTAGAATCTAACCGAGCCCAACCTCCTACTGCATCTTTATCTTTACTTCAATAACCTCAAAAAATGAAATAGAATGTCATAAATAAAACATGACGTCATTATAATTCTAAATTACATTCGCCAGTGACGGTCCTTGATTAAGATTTCATAATAATTATTTTACCATCAGGGGCGTATCTAAAATTTGAAAAAGCAGATACTGAGTAAAACTAAAAGATGCATAATATTTTTATAGAATTTATTATGTAGACAACGAGCGCTTGAAAATTTAACTGTTTGGCGTTGGCCATGTCTTGATAATCGTATGTTATTTCTTAACAGTCTTAACTGCACTATACAAGGAATTTTTCTTTTTAGAATACATTGCCTATGTATACTTTTAAAAAGAACGCATCAATTACGCCTACTATGTAGGCAACCAACTATACAGACAACTAAACCATGCTGTGGCCAAAACAATTAAATTAATTCAAGGTTAAAAAATAAAATTAGTCTTTATTTAGTGTCTTCTTGCGTTTTTTATATAACCATGTACAGTAAAGACGAAAAAGTGAAATTCTAATGTGGTATCAGAATGGAAACAGCTTAAGAACTGTGAGAGACTTATTTTCACTAAAATATCCAGAAAAACCTATTCCTTGTATTCGAACCATACAAACAATTGTTAAAAAATTTAAATCAGCGGGATGCGTAATAAATTCCCTTAAAATAAGAACTAAAAGTAATCACGTTTTAACCGAAGAATGAAATTAAATATTTTATGCTACGTTGAAGAAAACCCCACAGTATCACTACGAGAAATAGGTTCACATTTTAATGTTTCTAAAACCTCAGTATTTATAACACTAAAAGAATTTAAATATAAATCGTAAAAATTCACCAACAACTATTCGATGAAGACAAATAAAAATGAACAATCTTTTGTGAAACTTTCTTTAATTTGCTAAATGAACATCAATACATTTTAAATAAGATAGTTTTTAGTGACGAAGCAACTTTCACAATAAATGGAGAAGTCAATTCACAAAATTTTCGGTATGTATTATAATTCCTCATCTATCCACTATCCAGTATCCTGATAAACTTAGTTCTTAGATATTGGTCCCTCACTAACTGCCATTTACAAAACTTAACTCACAGTCAATACACTGGGAAAATTAACATATGGCTAGGAATAGTTGAAAATAAGTTTATCGGTCCATGTTTTGTTGATGCTAATCTCAATACAGCCAAATTTTTAGAGCTATTAAGGAACGACATCATTCCCGCAATAGAAAACTTAAACATCGATGACCCGTGGTTTCAGAAGGATGGAGCCCCTCTGCATTCCACGAATGCTATAAGAAACTTTCTAAACGACAGGTTTCCAGGACGTTGGATAGGAAGATTCGGTCCCCTAATGTCTTCTTTGCTTGGGGATATCTGAACTCAGAAATTTATACAAATATTCCAATACAAAGTACTGATGAATTAAAAGATCGCATACGTACCGAATGTAATAGCTTGAATCCCTACTTTCTTGCGAATGCTGTGCGTGCTTTTCAACACCGTTCAGGTTATTGTTTAGAAGTAGAAGGTAGCCATTTCGAATACTTGTTGTAACTGTTGTTTTTATTTTCATTTCCGTTTTCTGTTATTGATATTTAATGTTTTACAATAATAATCGGCGTTGTTGTTCAACTCATTTTGATTTACTTATTTAATATAAACACTGCATCAACACAACCTTCATACTCAAATATAATTCACAACCACAGTGACGTTTGCTTCTGTTTTTTAGTTGTGGGTATAGTTGGTTGCCTACACAATAGGCGTAATTGACGCGTTCTTTTTAAAAGTATACATAGGCAATGTATATTAAAAAGAAAAATTCCCTGTATATTAATGGTGCACAACCCATAAACTCTCTGTTAAACGGGTTGCTTGCTTATTAAACTTTTGATCACAAACAATCAAGTTAACCCTACCGTTGGGGGTATTGCGTTTCGACTTTTTAGCAGCAGATGGTCCTCCACCAGCATCGCCAATCACTGCATTAGCACGATTATCTGAAAACGAAACAGTAACATATCTTCGCATACTTATTACACCAAAAAGTAACTTACTTGGTTGGAGGCACGTTTGTATTCGATGGCGATATAAGGCATCTGATCTGCTAAAATGGCGGCTGCATTTATCGCACCTAAACATGTTCGATTATATATATATATATGTCAGCTAAGCTGGTCTACACTATTGTGCTCTTAGTTACCAAAGCCGAGCGTATTTAAACGATACTTTGCTGAACTCGGCTATGGCATCCAGTTGACACGACGAGGACGTGAGCACCTTGTCAACCGGGATGGGATGGGGTTTAGGTTTATTACTTGGGATAACAATTGTTAGTTAGACACATTCATCTACAGCAACCCAAAACCAGCAACTATCTCCTTCCGCAAGCTCGCAATCTGCTGGAGTTCAGCCACAAGCCGAGCGCTCCGTTCCACCAGCCCCTTACGCTCTTGTTCGTATTCAGCCAAACGGGAGAGGGGTTCACTATGCCCCTCGCCAATTTGGCCCCTTGCTTGTCGGACTAGAACTCCAACGCTGTCTATTCGCTCCCCCACGTCGCAATAGTCATTCTGGAGTTTCTTGAACTCCGAATCCAGCTCTTTCAATCGAGTTGCGGCGGCATAGATCTGGTTAGCGCCTCTACTAACACCCATCACATTATGTTGGCA
>JABXWE010017687.1:0-30905 GCA_014611495.1 Limonius californicus
TTTTAACATTTATCAATTTATCATAAATCGTTTTTAAAGTCGATTTTGAACAAATGCAAGTGCATATTTTCAGAATATGCTGCATATATTTAAAAAATAGTGTGCATATATATATGCGCATATATTCCGTTCTCTATTAATAACAAAACATCACTCCTGCAGGATATACGATCCAATTTTGTCGGTTTTTGTGGGAAATTCCCTACCGAGATTATTTCCTTTTGAAATTATGCTGTGATGAACCACAAGAAATGTAAATTTATGACCTAAACGAGGATTAAACTTATGTAAATCTTAATTTTCACATAAAAACGGAAGAATTAGAAAACAGAAGAAACTGAGAAACGAATTTTAGCTTGAATATTTTGCTAGTGGTTGGAAATTCGTTCCCTAAAGAGATTCGTCGAATTTTATCGGTTTGGTTCGGACTCTTACAACCAAGATTGTTTTTAAGTTACTGTACTGTACTGTAGATTGAGCCATAAGAAAATTTAATTTAAGACCTAAGCCCGGATACAAGTTGTACAAATCGTGATTATCGATTAGTTAATTAAAAAATGAACAAGAAACTTGGAAAATATTAAATATTTTCAGTTTGATTTCTTGTTAAAAGAACATTATCTGATTGAGTCGGAAATTAGCGATCTCGGTAGACTTACTAATTATTTTAGACTGAGCTACGAGGAATGTTAATTAAAGTCCGAAACATAAATCTTGATTACAAATTACCCACAAAATGAAAAATTTGGTTGGCTTTTCAGCGTTCACTTTGATTGCCCTATGCCCTATGAGCGACTTGGAAAACAATACAATGGTTTGCCTATATAACTGACAGTTTACACTAGATTTTGATTTCCAAGTCAGTTTAGAATCGCCTTAAAGTAAGAACATAAGCATTAGGAAAATCACACAAATGATATACATCACCATGTTAGGCTTCGCAAATGATAAAGAATTTTAACTTGATATATTTTAGTAAGATGGAATCGCTCCTTAAATGGGATCGCACAGGGCCAAGCCTTATTAATAACGAATCAACTTTTATATTGGTTATTAATGCTGATTCTACTAGAGAGTGAGTATAAATTTAGAACCAAAATTATAATAGTATGCTGTAAATCCTGATTACTAACGGGAAAGTGAGAGGCCTTACGAAACGATTTGACTCTTGATAATGGAAATAATATTTGGATTGAATAATTTGTTAACAGCAAGCCCTTTTAAATGGTGTTAAATCGGTCTTTATCGGAATTGATCGGGTTGGTTTTTAATTTATTATCGGTTGCTCTAGAAGAAACTTGAGGACAAAAAAAGGTTAACGCTTCGGGTTAACTAATCTAGATTTGACATGATGACTGAATAGATTTGAAACAACCAGTTGAATTAAATAGTGGAAAACTTGAAAAATACCAGAGGTTTTATATCGAATATTTTGTAAGTATGGGAAAAAACCTTCTTAGGGAGTTGGGTCGGATTTTGCCGGCTTGGGTCGAAAATCATCGGCCAGGGTTATTAAAACCCATCACTCACGTTTTTAAGAATTCGAACTATTTTAAATCTTATTAGTTTAATTTTTTTCATGCAAGTGGGTGGTTTATTGTTGAAGATATGAATGAAATTTTAAAAAATCTTGAAATAAATTACTCACCCATGTTCTAACATTAAGAAAGCTGATCGAGAAGCGCAAGGAGCACAACCTCTTAAACGAAACATCTAAATTATTAAGCAGCTCCGGGTGAATATCTGCTTGTCGCAAGTGCGAAATCATCTCCTAATCACATAATGACCCAGAGATATCGTAAGTTAGGTCAAGGGTAATCAATACCCGAAATAAACAACCGGCTTGGGATCAGCGAGCAATTTTCAAAAGTGCAGTTTCCGCAATATCATCGGGGGAAGGCTCAAAAGCACCCTACCTGTCCAGATTGGGCACAGCGGAGCTCCCTTAACACATCCTATCTCATCACCACCATCAACCCCCGAAAGTTCATCAATAGGCGCGCATTACAATTATGCAATATGCTTAACACAACACACACACCGCATAAGGTTTTAGTTGATATGAAAAGCAGTGATAGTGGTTCGCGAATCCCCTCCCCTTGCCGGCATCCCGTCCGATGCCAGACGTACGTCCGCGAATAAATCCTGGGAAAATAGGGGCGCTTGGGGACTCCGGTCTCGAGCGCCGTTGAAAATGAGGCTTCTGTCGCCGAATATCCGAGTGACTGGAGGATGGTGCGCCCGAGAACGTGAAAGTGAGGGTCTGCGGCACGAACGTAATTCCGTGCTTGCTTCCAGCAAGAGGCGACAGCTGCTCGCCAAATATCGACTCCTGTTACTTTCTCTTCTTGACCGATCGCTGGTGTGGCAATTTTCCGTTTCGGCGCTGCCGGCCGGGAAATGGAGGCGCTCGTGCAGGGTTCCTCCCTGCATTGCGCATGAATAACCGGCCTAAATGGTATTTTTGCGTTCATTGATAACAATTGCCCGGGCACTGTTGAATGGGTTAATTGTAATGTGCGTAGTATCGGTTGTAATTTTGTTTACCTCCGATTATCGAGATCGTTTTAGGGTTTGCGTTTTTGTAAACACGAAATTGGAAATGTGTGTAAATAAAATACCGTTTCCAAGCGCACATTTCATGTTTAATCGAGAAATTAATTACTTTAAATAGAAATAATGTTTCGATTAATTGTTTATTCAAATTTTATAAAAAAAGTTTTTGAAATAAAACTAGTAAATTCGTGTCCAAGGTCTGCAAGGGACTATTAATTAAGAAGTTAACAAAACAGTAAAGTATCGAGGAGCTACATAATTTCCTAATTTAAACTATTATTTATTAAGTTACAGTCTAATTGTTGCACGGGCAATACAGGGTGTTTAAAATTACACCAACTAACTATAGCAGTTTATACTCAAAATAATATTTAAAAATTCCTGTAGATGTGAGTCCGAAAACTCGTCCTTGCCGAGTAAGTTCTCTGTGAAATTACACCTATCCTATCCTCTTTAGTAACTTCGACAATAATTGTAGTAACCCAATCCTATTTTCAACATATTTACACTTTTTTTATCTCTATGTTTTAAATTCTATATATCATATAAATACAGTGGCGGCTCGTGTGTTAAGAAAGAGGGTGGGCACAAGAAAAAACTTACCTATTTTTTGTACATAAAATCCATTCTCCTATTTTTCATGCTGGAAAAGACGTCTATGACTTTGTTGTCCAAATCCGGGATAGACTGGACGAACTTCTTTTCTATTGATAGGACCGCCAATGCGTTCAGTCGATCTTTTTGCACACAATTAACTTCCATCATTGAAAAAACGTCACTTTCGTCTTTGAATTCAAACGCGCGATTGTGCGAAAACAGCGCTCCAAAGTGCAAATTCAAACGTTGACGGCAAATAGGGAACGCTTCGCTCGGCGCCCAATTCGCCTGGTATATCGCGTATAGCGAAGATAACCGATAGGCAACCGAATCACCTATGCATGGGGAACAAATCAGAGCGTTCCCCGGAAAATAGTTTTGAGGCTGTTAGCCGCGCTTGTGGTGCGGAAGGAAAATTTGATACCATCGTTAAAATAATGAAATTAAAATGATGCACTGAATTACATGCGAATTTCTTTCTGTGTTTATCTTGGTGGTTGGGTGGGCACGTGCCCTTGTGCCCTTTAGTACAAGCCGCCACTGTATAAATACGCACATAAACACACAAAACTGACTTGTAGCTAGTATCTAGTAACAGAATGTAATTATTACAATTAGTTAAACAATAAAGATTGTCCGCTTAATCAATAGTTTGTTGTCAATTTAGAGGACGTGTTCGAAAACATGTAGAAGAAATCGTTAAGTTCATGCAACTGTTGTCGGAATTATCAAAACAGGCATCATATATGAAGAGTGCTGAACCCACATCCATAAGTACCTTTTCTCATAAAATATCATAAGTTTGCGGTGGAAACTTTTAATCACACTTTATTATAAAACTACGTTTTTTCCTATTGTAGATAACACAAATAAGTTAAGATAAAGAAACAACACCGCTGCAAATAGACAGTAACTCTATACAGTATGGGCAATGTTTGTGTCTATTCTATTTTTTATCGTAATGCCCTAGGCCTAAACGATTACAACCTTGTACTGACGCCTGCTGTAATAATACCTAACCGTATTTTTGATAAATCCAAAACAAACGATATATTACTATAATTATTACAACGCGTATTCGGAAACTAAGAGTAGTTTAAATATTCCCGCTGAATGGGGGATGTGGTGAATTAGAAGGTGCTTTAATGGTTGACTAGCTTTTTTTTGGGAGAGGGGGAAATGCTCATGCACATCCGGCTTTTTTCTATGTACCGATATAGTTCTTACGTTGAGCATTTTTCAGTTTCGGCTTTATTTGCATACCACAAACTGAACGCATTTCTGTCTTTGTTAGTTGCTCGCAGATTCATATTTCCGACAAAGACATATGTCGTAGTGACATTTGTGAACGAAACAACACCAACATTGTACGTGTGACGTATTCTATCGGCTGACACGTTTAATAGAAAAAAAAACAGAGATACTTAAAGTATGTTGCGCTGATGCAGCCAAACGTCACTACTTAAATCTGTTTCCAGCAGTATTTAAAATGTTTTGGAGGTTGATATGTCAATATTTGATTTTTGAAAGTTACCCGTAAGAGTTTTTATTTACAATGTTGTTTATTGCTGAAATGGTGGAAATTGGTATTAAGAGGTTGAAGATAAGTTAACAGCACTTTTTTTATACAGCCATTAAAAGGTAATTACAGTTACTAGAATGTATTCTTGAAAATGGTAAATGATAAAACAGGCTTAAACAGTATGAGTAAAATATATAATAATTTAATAACGGAACTGTACATTGAATACCATCAAGAGCAACTAAATTAAATATAACACTATGTAATGTCGTTTACATTAGAATCTGAATCATCACTGAAGAAGTCTTCATCACCATCACCACCATTATTAATACTTATCACTAGTGGTTCAATTTCGTCTAAATTTAGTTCAGGTGACCACCATTCATTTATAGTTTTCTCCGTGTGCTGAACGGTTTTTCCACACGTTGCACTGGTACATTGTTCAAGGGATTCGTTCCACATTGCTAAAACACTGCTTTCAATGTATCCATATCGTCCAATGTGTTTGTCATAATACGATTTGCATATACCCCATATATTTTCGATGGTGTTGAAGTGACAATGGTATGGTGGTAATCGTAGGACTGTATGATTTTGCTATTCCAGCATTTTGTCAACAACGTAGCGCTTTTTTTTGTGCTGCCTAGCCAAATTTAAAAGAGTTATCCTTAAATCTGTCGATTTAAACGATTTTTTTTTGATAACCACCTTCTTAACTGACTTGTTCCAACTGGTTGTGGGCATTTTTTCAATCAATCGGCAATGGTAAGAAGCGTTGTCAAGGACAATTAAAGAAGGTTCTCGCAAATTAGGCAGAAGTTGTTTTCGAATCCATTTTTAAAAAATTTCCGCGTCCATGTTGTTGTGGTAGTCTGATGATTTTGATTTGGCAGAAAAAATACAGCTGCTGTTTTCAATAAATCCATTGTGATTGCCAGCATGCAAAATCATATACCTTCTTCCTTCTGATGCTGAATTGGGTCTTTTCACACTTTTCGGTGTATCGTCTTGCCAAGAGCGTTTGTTGGATCCAAAAACACTACAGGTAAAGACGACGGTGAATTTGTATTGTCTATATATTATTTTAAAGAAGCCGTTCGCAATGACACTACACTAGCTTTTTTAATGTTATTTTTAATGTTTCGGGTATATCTTCAGTTTTTAGCTTTTTCTGGAGCGGTGCACTTTTTTATTAATGGAAGGTTGTCTTTCCCTTGCTGCACGATTTTTCGTATGGTGGGTAAACTTAATTTTAGTGCATATGCAACTCCGTTTCCGAACCGCTACAAGTCGCGTAATTTCCGGACATTTCTAACAGCGTTTTCTTTTTACAATAGCTAAACACCAACTAACATCCAATGTTGAACTGGCTAAGTACAAACGTGTTACGCCTGTTTCATCATCTACAATTTTCAAGAATACATTCCAGTAACTGTAATTACTTTTTATTGACTGTATAACAAAAATGCTATTAACTTATCTTCAACCTCTTAATGCCAATTTCCACAAACCAAAACAAACCGGGATATCTACAGAACTATTTTCCAGAAAAAACAAAGGTTGCCAAAATGTATAAAATAAATTTCAGCAATAAACAACATTGCAAACAAAAACTCTTAGGGGTAACTTTCGAAAATAAAATATTGACATATAAACCTTCAAAACATTTTAAATACTGCTGGAAACAGATTTAAGTAGTGACGTTTGGCTGCCTGAGCGCGACATTCCTCAAGTATCTCTGTTTCTTTCTACTGAACGTGTCAGCCGGCAGAATACGCCACACGTACAGTGTTGGTGTTGTTTCGTTCGCAGATGTCACTACGACATACATCTTTGTCGGAAATATGAATCCGCGAGCAACTAACAAGACAGAAATGCGTTCAGTTTGTAGTATGCAAATAAAGCGCTAATCCGAAACTGAAAAATGCTCAACGTAAGAACTATAGTGCCGGACTCGCTCGCGCGTAACACAAGCGCCTACCGGCTAAAACCGCCCCCTTCTTTCTATACCCACCGCCCCGGAATCACTTGCGTATTACTTCAGGGTGGGGAGTTTCTATTTCTTCCTATCGTTCTCTTTCGTCATTCTCTTTTCTAACAATTATGTTGCTGATCGTATCTTTACCAATCTCCATTTTTTTCCCGTTGGCTAGCATCGTCGGTATTATATTTCCCACCGTCAGTTCTGTTCCCAATCGGTCCTCTGCCTCTGTTCTAATTACTCTCCACCGCTTGCATCTGAATATTGTATGTTCCGCTGAGTCAGTATCTTCACCACAGTATCTACAGTTCGGTGTTTGTGCTTTGCCAATTCTATACAGGTATTCTTGGAAACATCCATGCCCTGTCATCATCTGCGTCAAGTGGTATCCACTCTGTCCATGCTCCCGTTTCACCCAATCAGTTATATCTGCCAATAGTCTATGTAGCCATACGCTGCCTTTACTGTTTTTCCATTCGGCCTGCCACCTTTCTATGGTCCTTGTGCGCAGTTATTTCTTTTCTTCTTTGCTCTTGCCCCTAGCCTGAACTCCTTCCTGTGCTAGTAGGGTTATTAGTATGGTTCTTGCAATTATCAAACTTGTTTCGTAGGAAATAGTCCTGTAGCTTCTTGCTATTCTAATCGCAAGTCTTCTTTGAACAGTCTTCAGCTCGTTCCTGTACATCTCAACTTCTATTGCTTTAAGCCACACAGGAGTTGCATACAGGATTATGCTTTCTGCAACTGAGGCTAGTACCATTCTTTTGTTTTCTCCTGCTCCTCCTAATCTTGGCATTAGTCTTGCCAGTGAGCTCGATACCTCTCTACTTCTATCGGCTATTCTGCGTATGTGGGCTCCAAAGTTTAGGTGTTTATTGATAGTCACCCCTAGGTATTTAATCGTTAGCTGTGGGATTATTATTGTCCCATCAAGTTGGAATCTTATTGTTGTCAGTCCTCTCTTTCTTTTTTAAATTATTAGGATAGGTAATTAGGATATCCTCGGTTTTCTGCGCTGCTAGTTCCGAGTCGTTATTTGCCATCCACCGTCTTATTCTTTCGAGGGCTACATTTGCAGTTATCTCTAGTTCTTCCTTCGTCTTTTGTGTGACAATTACCGCTGGGTCGTCTGCGTATGCAATTGTTTCAACACCTTCCGGCATCCCTATCGTCAGCACCCCGTTGATAGACATTGTTTCGCCCTCCTCATCTATTATCCTCCATGAAGCTTAATTGAAGGCATTTTTAACATCTAATGTGATAAGTGCGCAGAGCTTTCTTGTTTTTAAGGGCTTTTAAATCTCCTTCTTTGCTGTTTTGACTATTTTCTCTATAGCATGAACTGTAAATTTCCCTCCCCGAAGCCGTATTGGAAGTACAACAAGTCTTCTCCATCTCTAAGTTCTCTTACTAATCTCCCACTAATCACTTGTTCTAGGAGCTTCTCCATTGTGTTTAGAAGACATAGTGGCCTGTATGATCCTGGCTCATTTTCTGGCTTGTTCGATTTCTTGATTAGCACCAGCCTCGCTATTTTCCACTCTCTAGGAAACTCGCATGTTCTCATTATCCCATTTACAATCTGTCTTATATGTTGAGGGAGTTCTTCCACTACAATCTTTAAAATCTCAGCCAATATTCCATCAGGTCCCGGGGATTTGCCGTTTTTTATTTTGCTACTTGCCCTTCTTATCTCCTCCAGGGATGCTTCCTCATTTTCTCCTTGCTCGGATATCCAGTTTATGGTTCTTCTTTTAGGGGAAAGTTCTTGAATTACCTTTCTTCTAACGTCTGTAGTTATATTTAGTGGTCTGGGCTTTATTTTTTTCATTGTTATTTTATAGCCAATTTTATCTCCCAAATGGTCATGTTCTATGTCTTCGCATAGTTTTTTCCAAGCTCTCTCTTTTCCTTTTCTTATTATAATTTTAAACTCTTTAGTGCATCCTTGTATTCTCTCTGTGTGTTGTTCCTGACCTCTTGGGACGTTTGTCGACTTCTTACTCTTGTCTATCGTCTTCTGAGTTTATGTATGCGTTTACGCTCTTCCGCTATATCCCTTGACGACCAGTACTTTGACTTGTTGTTACCATCTTGTCTTTTCTTTGGCATTGATGCATTACACGCGTTTGTTATTTCTTCTATTATTCTTGTAGGTGTTGGTTCTCATCTATTTGCACTCCCCTTGTTATCATCTCTAGAAATATTTCTTTATTGAACTTTCCGAGGTTCCATCCTAAGTGTTTGTTAGTGTTATCTCTTTCCCTGTCCGGATTCCCGACTATATATATATATATTGATGTAAGGTCATTGTGTCTCTGTCTAGTCCCTCCAATTCTTAATTTTGGGAGCTATACTTTCCGAGCCCAGGGTTATATCTATTATCGACTCCTGGTCGTTCTTTACGAAGATTGGGATGTTTCCTACATTTGAACAGTTAGCCCATTCTCTGCCAGGCAATCTGCCAAGATCCGTCCTCTTCTGTCTTCTTTGTTACAGCCCCATTCTGGGGATTTGGAGTTTAAGTCCCCAACTACTATTAGATTTACTTGCGATGTTCTAACTTCCACGTCTAATCTCTGTATGTACATCTCGTATTCTTCCATGCTGCAATTTGGTGAGATGTAGCAGGATATTATCCTTACACCTTCTATGTCCATCCAAATATATCCATTGCCTTTTCTCTTCTCTTCTATTTTAATATTTCTGTTTAATATTATAATCGCTGCATCTTCGTTTTTATCTGCCATCCATGGTCCTTCCTTCCGAATAATTCTTTTGTTAGGTTCGCCTACTATTAGTACATCTGCACCTAGTTCTTTTGCCGTTACCTCCATTATATCATGTGCATCGACACTTCTTCCAACGTTTATCTGCATAATTCTAATTGGTGGTTGATGAGCTGGCCACACGCTACTTTTCCATGGTTCTGTCATAGTATTCAGTTATATAATAAAACGCTTAAATAAACATTTCTCCACGTAAAAATGAAAACGCTACAGAAATTTACTGTCATATACTTGTGGTTTATAGTCCATGAGTGAAGGAACTTGTGGAAAAAGTTACAGCATAATTTGTGACGATCGGCTTTTCACGATTTCAGAAATAGTAGAAATTCTCCTCAAAATTTCAAATACGATATTGTATAAAATTGTCACGAACAGGCTACAAACTATGTGCGCGGTGGGTGCTTTACTTGAATTTAAATTACCTTTAAAACTGCTCATGTAAGTGGTTGAACCAATAAATAGGGTGATCGAGACAACAGTAAATGTTCTCTTATTTCAGGATAATGCGTAAATGTAAATTTAGTGCCATTTGACCTTGAAAGTTTTAACACCAATGTAAGGCTTTGACGCCGTTCCAACTACTGGTGCAATTTTCGTTGGTCTTCAAAAAGATTGAACGTACACTTGCAGCTGTATCGTGGAATTCGTTGAAAATTTAGTGACCTCATCGATGTATACGTACTCACAGCAGACTTTTGAATTTTATTTATCATTATTTGATGATGTGAAAGTTTAAAACATTTGCGTAATTCATGAAACGCAGCACTTGTCAAAATTATAACCTCTTCTAGAAAATCAGATTTAAAAGCATGTTTTATGTCAAGTCGATGTATAAAGTTTATAATAATTATTGACGACGTTTGATTATAAGTTCCATCCAAGTAAAATTCATTAAAAGTTAAATTTTTCTTTCAATAATAGAAAATTTTATGTTTCACCACATTACGGCAGATATAAACGTGAATCGAAATAATTTCTTGACCGTTCCGTGTGGTTGCGCTTTGTTGATTTCGGGATCGGTTGCGTGTAACGGCACCAGCTGTGGCTGGAACACTCTGATTTTGCTGAGGTGGCCTTCCGTTTGCTTGTTGGTTTCCGTGTGTGTATGTTTGTTTTTTGGCGAGAACCGGTTTCCAAGCGGTTGGTAGTCTTTGGGTGTCATCACAAGAATTTAGGTTTCTTGGGTGTTTCTGGATTTCTATAGCTTCCCTTATTATTCTTGATTTCAGGTTTCCTATGTTGGCCAGTACTTTGGTGTTTTCGAAAGCAATTTTGTGGGATGATGTGCTTACGTGTTGTGCCAGTGGTGAAGTCTTCTCAGTCTTTCGTACGGCATTTTCGTATTCTTTTTTTCTCAGGTTGACTCGTCTGTTTGTTTGACCTATGTATGTTTGATCGCAGTCCTGGTAAGGAATTTCGTAGACACCTTGATTCTCCAGAGGTATCCTTGTTTTGGGGTTTCGTAGATGGAGCTGATCTTTCTGTTGGTTGTGAATGTTGTTTCCACATTGTGTCTTCGTAGAATTCTAAATATTCTCGCTGTTGTTCCTTTGACGTATGACAAGTGGGCTTTGGATGTAGGTTTTTCTTTTTCATTCAGTGGCTTAGCTCGGCTAGGTTTAAGAGTATCATTGATGGTTTGATTCTTGAAGCCATTTTATTATAGAGCTTTTCGAAGTTTCTTCATTTCTTGGTCTATGTTTTCTGAGTCTGCCCGTCTTAGAGAACGCGTGACCAGGATTTTAACCACTAATCGAAGTTGTGCGGGATGGTGGTGATTCCGCGTTGAAATAGCGGTATGTATGAATGGGTTTCCTGTACACCGTGTGGCCCAGGTTTCCGTCCGATTTCTTTTTGACCAAAACATCCAGGAACGGTAGTTGGTTTTCTGATTCCATTTCCATCGTGAATTTGATTTTTGGGTGGAGACTATTTAGATGATCCAGGAAGTTCTTAAGGTATGCTTCTCCAATGTGTCAAATAACAAAGGTCTCGTCCACATATCGTAGCCAGAGTATGGGTTTGTGTACTGGTGCTTATAGTGCTATTTGTTCTAGGTTTTCCTTGAATAGATTCGCTATGACTGGTGATAGCGGAGAGCCCTATCGCCGAAGACATACGACAGCTGATACCCAGGGAGAAATCATCCAGATGTCCAAAACTCTATGGGCTACCAAAAATACACAAACCAGGAGTACCTACCTCTCAGGCCAATTGTCAGTTTAATAGGATCCCCCCCTACAACACCTGGCAAGATACCTGGCAAAACATCAACAACCTCACACCGCAGAACGTAAGTCATTTCGTCGAGTTACTGAGGAAGGAAAAGGTAGAGCGAGGCTGGTTATTAGTAAGTATTGATGTGGTGTCACTGTTTACCAACGTTCCCATAGAAGAATCTCTGGACATAATCAAACAAAAATATGATCCACCAGCCCACATAATGGAATTGACGAAGCACTGCCTCAAGAACACGTACTTCCTACACAACATCCAACGGTACAAGCAAATAGAAAGCGCACCAATGGGCTCTCCACTATTACCAGTCATAACGAATGTATTCATGGAAAACCTAGAACAAAAAGCACTACAAACAGCAGTACACAAAAGTGATTTTTTAAAAAGTCAATTGCAGCAAGCCTAGAAAAAAAGCTATTCCGTCTGCAGTCAGCTGTAATGAGCTTTGAATGACATTTACCTGTATGTCAAACTGTGTGACAGTTCAGGTAGTTAAAAATTTTGGCCCAACAAAATGTGAAAATGAACAAGTATTTAGTTGCAACTGATTTGTAATTTATTAAGGTAAGTAAATTACAGGTTTTTCGTCAAGATTTCTTTCTTTCTGTTACAATTTTCATATTGTCAGATTCTAAAGCTTAATATAGACGGGACAATCCATAGGCTACTGCAAATGACTTTTTAAAAAATCATTTTGTATGTGGGCGCAACAGAAATAAAAATCTGATTATTCAAATGTGTTAAAGTTTCAAAGGTATGTTAATTTTCATATTTTTACTTTCCATAAGTATATTTTTAGTAACTCTATTAGTTTATTTTTATTTATGATTCTTAAAGTACATTTGATTTTCAGACGCTTTTAAATCGATAGTAGGTAAATCTTAGCAATTTATCAAATTCTGTAAAAATTTGTTTATCCAAATTGTTGCGGTTTTTAAACAAAATTCATATTTAGTCCCTATTTCTTTAATTACAGAAGTAATAGAAACCTCACACAGAGAAAATCCTTCTTGAGGCGTATTCTAATGGAGTCATAGTGATGAAAGAAATTACCTTGTATAATTTAATTATCTTTTTTTTTTTATTTAACACCATTATATTTACAATCTGTCCATTGGACAATAAGTAATTGTTTGGACAGTTATTACAGATATGTACATACAAATAATGACATGCAGGAGATGCTTCCAGTGAAGATTCTCCTTTAATATATGTATCTTAGCGAGGATACTGTGGGAACATAGATTACACATTGAGTCTAATTGTCATTAAGTAAACCTAATTAAATCTGGCCATTAGATCGTTAGGCTTAAATTTCTTTAACCGTTGCACTGCACCAGTGGGTTCAAATAATGTTCGCGCAAGCACATTGGGGTGCACTTCAGTTCTAGCACAGTAATTAACACTAAATCGCTGAATTTCTTCTTTAATGGTAGGTATGTTTAAGTCTTCTGCTATTCTGGTGTTCGGAACATACCAGGGGGCGTCGACTACTAGTCGTAGTACTTTATTCTGGAAGCGCTGTAGGATTTCCAAGTTAGAGTTACTCGCTGTGCCCCACAGCTGAATCCCATAACTCCATATGGGTTTAAGGATGACCTTGTACAGCAGCAGTTTATTTTCGAGTGTGAGTTGGGATTGCCTCCCAATTAACCAGTACATTTGTCGTAACTTGAGTCCGAGTTGCTTCCGTTTCGTGAAAATGGGCTTTCTCCAAGTTAAGCGTCGGTCTATATGGAGTCCAAGATATTTGGTGTCGTCTGCTTGTGTAAGTTGTTGACCATTTAGCGTCACCGGTGGGCAGGTGTTGCGATTTAATGTGTAGGTGACATGCAGTGATTTTAATTCATTGGCTTCGATTTTCCATTTAAGAAGCCAAGTTTGGAGTACGTTTAAGTGGGACTATGGGATCTTGATGTACGGCGAGTATAGCGGTATCATCTGCATATGTGGCAACTGTAGTGGTATTGGTGGTTGGGAGATCGGCCGTGTACAGGAGGTAGAGTAGAGGTCCTAAAACACTGCCTTGTGGTACTCCGGACTTTATTGGTAGCAGGTCTGTAGATTCATCTTGATATTTTACGAAAAAGTGTCTTCCCATTAGGTAGGATTGGAGAATGATGACGTAACTATGGGGTAGATGTTTTTTAATTTTATATTGTAGACCTTCATGCCAGACTTTATCAAAAGCCTGGCTGATGTTTAATTATCTAAAATACTTAATTAATAAACTAAATATAATATATGCAAGTTGATTTTACCTATTTACAATATTAGAGCAGCTACTACTTGCTGAATATTATGTTAGTCAAAACTGGGAAAGATCGTTATCATAAATAAACTGGCAGTACTGAAAACTAGAAGAGCAATTATTTAAAATAATTAATTATGAAATCAACTGTGTAGCTTGTTTAGTTATCGACTGAATAATGTCATGTATATTTTGTTATTTGCAAATAATATGTATATTTACTTTTCTTTTACTCTAGAGTTAGTTTTCTTTCAACTTATTCTTGATGTACAGAATGAATTAGCTAAAAATACAACTAATAAAACAAACATTTAGTAGGTAGTCATTATATTTTTAACAAAGTTTCATAAATGTTTCAAGATTTGTATTATTCATTACATTTAAAGCAAACTGGGTTGTATAACGTTCAGGGGATTTCGTGTGTTTTTGTTTTCTAGTAACTAAGGTTTATAAGTATGCTGCAATTCTCTTGAAATAGTTTAAGAATAATCAATTTTACTGTTATTAGAAAAAGTCACCTTTTAACCTACTAGAGATGATAAAAACTAATATTTATGAAAACTAAAATTGGTAGAGAGAGGTTTAGAACGTTTCCTTCCTTTCATATGCTCTTTGAAGCTTTTTTAAACTTCCTTTTTAACCAAACAGCTATGAGTTTCCATTTTAGTTAACTTACTCATTGACTGTAAATAGGTATCATTCAGAAAATTAATGTTAAAACATTTAATTTTTGCATTTTAATTACTGATATGGCACAATTAAAGAAGTGATCATTTAAGCAATATGGTAAAGACATGATATTTATTCAAAATAATCTTCTTTTAGTTTAATACACTTATTGCAACATTCTACGAATTTTTGAAAACAGTCTGTAGATTCGTCCAAAGAAACTGCTTCTAATTTGGGGTTTATATTTTTCTTAATATTTTCTACATCTTGAAATCATTTTTCTTTGAGAAACGTTTTCACTAAGAAAGAGAAAAACAGTCCGCTGGTGCCAAGTCAGGAATAATCAAGGTGTTCACTTCTTGTACGTAATAATATGGTCTGCGTTGGCATCGCACTCTATCACGAACTGTTTGTTTCTTCTTTTCCTGTAGAATTAATTTTGGAACTTTATTTGGAGGTGGTTTATCTGTATCACCGTGGAAATAATCCAAGGTAACAACCTTCTCTTGCACCCTCCTATTCGTCAGTACCTCAAAAACGATTGGGTACGTCGAGTTCTCTCCTGAGAAGTCCCCAGTTGTAGCCCTGGCATGGTGAAGATTATCTGGAGGACTCTTACCTTGAACGTAATTTTGTAAAACGTCATTTTTATACATATAAAATATTAAATTACAGTCTTTCAAGCAATCACTTACATCAGGTTTTGGCGTATATAAACGGTCGTTTATTAGCCGCATACATATATGTCTTTTTTCATTTAATTTATCTTACATCGCCTATGGTTTCGGAATTCCTCAGTTAACGTTACTACAGTTTTGAATTTGGGGCACCAGGCGGTTGTGGGCTAGGGGTTAGCGCGTTAGACTTTTACACTGAAGATCTAGGGTTCAGTTCCTAGTACCGAAACATCGAATTTTTAACGGCCGTGCTCCCTAGTAAATCTTCTCTGGAGTAGAACTGTTTACACTTTCTATAGTTCAAAGCCCATGTCATGCTGTAGGTTCCTTATATCTGTGGCACTTGGTAAAAAACGCGCAACACAGGCATAGGAAAGAAGATCGTTACGTCTCGTAATAGACAAAGCACTCGAAGAAGGCGAAGTATAGGATTCAAATACATTGTACCAATATGCAGTTTCTCTTCCAGGACTACCGATAATGTATTTTGATCTGTCGCTTATAAATAATAAAATAAATACTTCATTGCACCTGAAATTTAACACGTGGCTAATTCCTTTCAGATTTTGCAAAACAATGCGTTTAATGGTTAAACGACTAACAAAAAAACTTAAAGTATTTATTAAGATTTATTAATAAAATAATAATAATAAAAAGACATCATAATAAAATAGTAATTGTGTTTACAAAAGAATATTTATATAGCTTACAAATTAAAAATATATATAATAAGGTTAAATAACAAACACGATTATCCTCCACAAGAGAATAAGAATTTCAACAACTAATCCTACAAATGTAATGAAAAATGTAATTTATCCATTGCCTTAGCTAATATGGCTGACAATAGAACATTAATAATATAACCATAGGCGTCGATTAAGGTAAAGGGCCCCTTCAGCTTACCAGTTTCACCTACATTATATTTACAATATATAATTCTGCTATTAATTTTTATTTAACTTAAATTAACTAGAAATGGCAATAAATAATGTTCCACTTTTCCAACCTTCCATGCCCTCTAAACCGACGCCTATGTGTTCACCACCGTTTATCCAGTTTATCGGGGAGAGCATTGCAAAGGGAAAGCATTAAAATTGGCGTATTGTCTAAAGAGTAGTCATTTGCAAACATGAAGGGCAGATGAAATGCGTTTCTCCACACCCAGTAGTTACGAGAAAAACAGGTCGATTTTATTCGCGTTATTCCACCGCTGCGAGTCGAGCTGGAAGCTATTTTGGACGTGGTTGTGTATGCTGTTTTGGAAGAAGTTGCTTTGGAAGTTATTCTGTATGTTATCGTGGAAGTTATTTTTGAAGTCGCATTGGAAGTCGTTCTGGAAATCATTTGGACTATCACTTTGGAAATCATTATGGAAGGAGTTTGCGAAATCATCTTCGAAACACACCTGAAATAAATTAAAACATATTAGTAATTGGTAGGCAAACATTTAAAGGGCAACTAAATGAAGGTTTAGTTTCAATTAAATACTTCCTTGAGATATAAATACTTTTACTTGTCCACCTATATCGCCATACTTAAACCCCACAACCCTCATATCAAATATTTTATTTTCCAAGAATATTTTAAAAATCGTCTCCAGAAGACGTTCAGAAATTTGTGGTAAACAAGACGTAGCCTTGACTAGAATTACAACAGCTACCTTAGCCCCTTCATTGCTAGATTTAAATCCCATAAAACTCTCATTAAACTAATATTTTTGTAAATTGCATATGTTTTAAAAACTGCCCTAAGAAAAACTTCAAACATAATCGCAACAATGTTAAAAAAATTGAAAGCATTTTGTGGGCTTAAGTTTAAAAATCTGTCGCAGATAAATTTCTTAAATGAATATTAAAAGTAGACATTTCTGATCTGAGGTTTAAACGCGACGCGTCGGTCTACTTGCGTTCCACCTAGGTTGCCAGACTTAACCCCGCGAGATTTCAAATATAAGTCGCGTTTTCGTGAGCTTCAAATTAAAGGTTTCTTGTAGAAAAACATTGTAAGTTTGTGACGGAAGCAAGGCAAAGTTCCAGACCTGAGATATGACCGCACGAGACTATTTGCTTGGCCACCTAGATTGTCAGACTTAATTCTCGTTTATGCTCACAAAATCGAAGCACTCTCGTCAGGCTTTGATTTTAAACTATTATTCAGAAAAATGTTGCATGGTATAACGGAAATCTCTTGCTTGCTAATCCAAAAATGTAACTGTGCGTTTTTTTTGTCATTTAAATTGCAAGGCCTAACTCCCCCCACAATACTCAAAAAATATGTGTGGTCGAACTGCTGGATCGTAATAGTGTTAAACTATCTTTGGCGTAACTACATTGAATATTAAGATCAAACAATAATTACCCATTGATTCTTAGCATCGAACGAAGGACTACTGATGGTATAACTAATGTTAATTCCAACTTCCGTGACAGGATCATCATCAAAATCGATTAATTTCTCTTCGATTATTTGTTCGTTTTCGTTCTTATCCATCACGTCGTTTTCCATCAAGTTGTTCTTCATAGTATTGAGGGTGTTTTTCATATTTTCAGACTGCACGAGTCCTCCATTCTTCTCGAAGTCGCTGACGTTGGGCAAGACTCTCCAAGATTCATAGGCAGTGCTGAAGGCATGGGCCACCGTCAAGGCTACCATTTCGGCCATTTTGCGTTTGGAACACCAGAAAGCATGACACTCCATGGTTTCGCTTGGGTCGATGGAGATGAAGGAGAATACTTGCCTGTGCTGCTTATCAGTGGAGCAGTTCGATATTCTGCAAATGGAAAAATATATTGTAGGTTTGAATTTGTACCATGACTATGGTCAAAGGCGATTTTAGTTTGTTAACCCCATGGTTAAGCGACAACAGTTACGAATGGAAATATTTACCTATAGATGGAAACTTCGAACATGTCGTTTCCTTTGTTGTCGGTAACGTTGATGCCTTTCAGCGAAATGGCGACGTTTACGCGTGGTAATTTTTTCCCAGAGGCTTTGGCTGCTTTGATGACATTTTTGACAGCTTCGGGGTTGATGTTTTCACCAACTACTTTTTCCACAACCGTGCTGCCTGTAACAAAAATGCATTTATTAGAGATACAAGAATTAATATTTCTTAAATATTGATGTGTTTTTATGTAATTTTTATTTTAAAACATTCTATGATATAATCTGTCGTTTAGAAGTCTGAAGTCTTTTATAGACTTTGTATATAAACTGCAAAAATGGGTGCAGTCTCAATTCACTGGTCAAATCGTGACATACATTGAAAAACATATATTTTTATATACAGTGTGATTGTAAAAGATTGAGGCTAGTTTGAATTTACCGCCATAAGAAATGATTATCATGTTGGTAGCAAATACAGTAAACCTGTCAGCTGTTTATTTCTCATCAGTGGCGTCTCAAATACGGAAAACTGAGATATATATTAATTGTTAATACCGATTATAATCAATAGTTTTATCTTTTTAATTAAAACAATTAATAACTAAACAAGAAATTATGTTTAAAAGATAGTTCCGAAAAGAACTTTTTTTAATATAAAGGTAAAGCAAATAAAAAAATTAAAACGATGAGGAACAGCAGAAATCATAAATACGGCGACCATGAAATATGTATTTATAAGAAGTCAGCCCCTATATTGATATAGCCACAACCAACATGTGAAATACACTAAAATTTGGGGCGGTAAATTCAAACTGTCCTCAGTCATTTACAATCACACTGTACACCTCTATACCAAAAGTCATGTAAATACTATTTGATTTCCAGCTTGTCTACAGTTGAAGTTATTATTTTTTTTACCTATTTGTAATACCATAACTTGTCTTAGCAAATATAATTTTTTTCTTATAATATATTTCTTTGTTAAGGTTCCAATTGTTACTATTAGGTTTAGATTTTATATAAATGGATACAATTTTTAAGTTCTAATAGCACCGTGGCTTTCATTAAGAAAAATATGTAATAACGTGTATCTATTTTTAATTCTTACTTACCTAAATATTTAAGTTTGAAAGTCATAACGTCTTTATCACTTTCTGGAGTGTCGGGTTGCTTGGCCTCTGCTTCTTTGGCATTTTGTAAGGCTAATTCTTCAGATAATTCTGAAAATAAATTTTTGAATTAGTATGGTTGGAAATAATTAAAATAATATGCTATTTTAGGCAAACATAATTTTGACTCAATTCTGCATTAAATTGGTTATCTGTCGTTACAACAAAGTGCGTCCGTTCTCCATTAAAGTAAATTTCCGTGCGTACTCGCAGTTCGTCATTACAAAACGCACTTTGAACTGCTTTTGTTAAACTGGTATTGCAAATAATGGTACTGCGGTGAATTGTGAATGATGAGAAGGTTGTTGAATGTCAAAATATTTAATGAGTCCAGCTATTTGCCTTTTATTTCAAGCATTTCATTTTATTTTACTTAAATTTTAGTTTTTTAACGCACTCTTTCTGATTGATTAGAAATTAAGAGCAGCTCGCTGCTCTATAATTTTTTGAATTTCCACTTTTTGTTTCCAAAATTTCGATATATTAATGACAAATTTCCCGCTTTTTTTAAATTTTGGTTTACAGTTTAAATTAATCTAAAAATACAAACCAAAAATCTCCCTAACCGTTTAATAAAATGTAATGCTCTCCAGCCCTGATTTAAAATATCCAAATTTGGAAACATTTTATTTAATAATAAAGGTTCTAACACACTTTTGATTTTGTTGTACCACTGAACTTTGTTTGGAATCGAAAGCTTAAAATTGTTAAATAATAACATAATGGTGAGGCTTTACACCCCGCCTGCAAGACGGAAGGTCAGAGCTGCCGTATCCTTGCTCTCACACCCGTTGTCGCGTACCACATTCATGACACGTGGTGGACATAACGCATTAGTCAACCGCATTCTTACCCCTTGTTAGTTCGAATACAGGTACCCAATTATTTAAAACGACTGGGTAGGCCGCCCCCCAGGCGTTTAGTCGGGGGTTTGAAGTCCACACCGGAGCCTAATGCTCTAACCACTGGACCACATTGGCGCTAAAATTGTTAATATCATTCCAGCATTTTTAAATTTATACTTCAAAATCTTCCTCGAGATAAAGCGTCTCCAACTGGATTTTAATTTATTACCATTTTTCGGACTTTATTTACGATTGAATAGAATTTTAAAGTGAAAAATGTCCTATCCAAAATGTTAAAGGGTAAATTCCGCTAAAGTTCAATAACTTTCCGCTTATTATTTTCAAAATTATTAAAAATTCTTTTATATTCCAAAGTCCCAACTGTCGCTAGATTTTGGTAGCGTTTAACTTTATATTAAACCATTGAGATGTCAAAAACAATATTATATACAGTTCATTATTTTCAACTTTATTTTCCACAGCTTTACAAATAATTCCATTGATAACCAATCGCCACGTGAATTTTAATTTACGGTCTCCTTCCGAGAATAATAATAGAATATTCCCATCATTTGATCAACATTGTTTTTTCCAAAATTTTTATATTATAACAAAGATTCAACTGCATTTTGAGTATGGTTCCATCTCAAAGAAAAGTAAAAAATGTATATCTTCTGTGATGATAGTAATTGTAACTTTGTATTTGTAAAATTTCCATTAGCTAACAACGTTTCATTTATGTATTGATTTTGGTGAACGATTTATTCCTATCCAAGGTTATAAGCCAAAACAGTTTCACGGGAATGGTTAGAAATGTAGCAAACACTAGGGTGCTACTACATTCAAATTTTGCTTTTTTATAATTTCTATTGAATAAAGCCTTTCGATTTTGATTTACAATTTTTCTTACTCAAAAACAGAAGTCAAAAAAGTACCCTTTGAAAGGTTACAAAAACAATGTTCCCTATTACTTTTAAATATGTACTTGCAACCATTCAACATTTCTATTGGATAACGAAGCTGCAACTATCTCTTCATGTTGGTTTACAGCTTATTCTTAGCTAAAGTCGAGAACAAAAGCGACACAAAAGCAAAATTTTAATTGGATAACAAAGATGAAACAGCCTTTTAATTTAGATTTAGGTATAATCTATTCCTACCTAAGGACATAAATCAAGAAAGTCCTAGTTGAAAGCTTATAAAATGAAAAATCAAAATTTGTTCCTCTCAACTACGTATTCCCAAAATTTTTAAAGTCTCTTCGAGATAACAAAATCCCAACTACATTTTGATCTCTGGTTTACAATTTATTCTTAAAATAATACGAGCCAAAAAGTCTCATATGTTAGAAATGCAGTGTCCCATTACTTTTAGTTTTGTATTTCTAAATATTCCATTATATAACAAAGACCTAATTGCTTTATGGTTGGGCTACGGTTTAATTTGAACAAAAAACGAAGAATCCCCCCCGAGCAGTTACCAGTTTGACATTGGCTAAACTATTACGAACTAAATTTAGCAAAAAGTATATTTGATAGCAAAGCTCCAAGCGTCTTTTGACTTTGGTTTATTTTTATCTAAAGCCACGAGCCGAAGAAGTCCCCCTTGAGAGGTTAAAAATGCAACGTCCCCGGGCACAACTGCGTCAAAATGTTGCCTCATTGCGTCACCTCCGCACGTGGACTTTGCCAATAAAACGTAGTAGTGAAGTCGTAGTGAATTTCATAATCCATTCATGAAACTGCCGCTTTCGGAAATCGCACCAGACCGTGTTATCGACAAATAAGTGATAAAACGTGGCTCTCGTGCATGGTAATTTAAGGACGGCGATTATGACCCGACGTACTTAGAATCGAAAAGCAAATGCGTAGTTCTTCTACAAAGTCTTATCAGTCTGAAAGGCGCGTTTTTGGGATAAAAGCGACATAAATAGCTCTTCGGCCAATTAAGATAAGGGCGCTAAATTGGGCTCTTGGTACGACCAAATGCGACGCACATTTTTGCATTGGTATGATGCAATTGCACGCAGTTGGCCATGAGAAACACGCGCAAATATCATACAACTTCCGACATTTGCGGGTTATCGCGGTTTTTTAATGTCGAACTTCCTCAAGATCAATGGAACTTTACACCAGCCCAAAAAACGTGAACTTGATGCTATTGAGTCGCTGTTTTTGAAGAGGTCGCGTTCTATCAGGAATGATTTTGCTGATTTGTTGGTTGAAACGGATTTTTGGAAGACGTCGCATGTGTAGTCGTGATCAAGCGTATTTTGGTGTTATGAATAGAGCTTGTAGAATTTATGAGTTTTTTTATACAACCAATAGTTAGCTATTATGTAATACCTTTGGCGAGTTTTATTTTTTTCAATACAACATCTCTTAGGGAAAACACAAACTGCACTTTTTGTTAATCAACAATATTTACATATTAAGAATATGACTTTTAAGGAGTTGTTTATAAATAATTATGTGTGAACCAAAGTTTGAACTTTATTATTACATCTTTTGAAAATGACCTGGAAGTTAGAAGTAGAACCACTAATAGATACCATAGGGAGAAGACAGTTAAAATGGTACGGCCGCGTAATAAGAATGAATGAAAAAAGAACACCGAAAAAAATATGAAAAGCAAGATCCCGAGGCAGAGGAAAGGAGGGAAGACTGAGAATGCAGTGGGAAAACGGAATAGATAGAATGCCAGAGAATAGAAGGTAAAATATCAGAGAGCTTAGAAGAATAGCCGTAGACAGAGGAAGCTACCGAATGTGGCTCGAGGATCCTACGCTTTAGGGCAAGGAGCTAAACCCAAGAGGAAGAAGAGGAAGAAGAGCAATAAGAGGAAGAATAGGGAGAAGAGGAACAAGAGGAAGAAGAGGGCGAAAATGACCTAGCCGGGTTTATCGATTACGTTTTGAATTTAAAACTTAGATTATGCAATAAAATTTTAGAAAAGAGGAAAAATTTTAATTCTTTGGAGCGATTATTAGATTTTTAAATATTTCACTAGGATTCAGTTTTTCTTAGATAAAGCTAATTTATGCTAATTTTCAATACAACATTTAGGTATTTGGTAATTTTTAGAAATTTCTTATGCTTTATAAACAAAGAAACATAGAATAACCAACGAAAGTACAAATATTTATATAGAATCATCTACCAATACTGTATTAAAATGCAGTTTTTAGGATTATAAACATTTTTACAAAGATTAATAGGAGATTAATTAAGGCATACATCAAAAATTTAAGTCATTCTATTATTTTAAATATTATTCTTTTTTGTGGCATGCTTTCTTTAATGATTTACAAAACAAGTGAAGGTTTTAATTACATAATGACACATACATTAATCTTATTACAATTACTTTAAAAAGTGATAATTTTTGTTATGGCATTTTTTACAATTTTTCAGAAAAGACAGAAGGAATTAATATTCAAGCAACTTGTTAATAACTATGATTTAGAATAAAATGGTTTTTGTATTACGAATATGGATGTGCGGTTTCTTTCTTTTTTACGAAACAGCCATTAAATTTTAGTATATAAACCAAAATTTAGGTGTATACATAAAAATCTAGCGCAAAGACCTTTTTGAAAGCCACCTTTCAGTTTTCCTTTTCTTTTTGAATGTATTCGATTTTCTAACAAAAACAATTCAGATTTTATAAATTTCTGATCGTTTTCTGAAGGGGATTCTTAACAGCTGCCTTCCCTCGCAAAGCAATGTTAAACCAGCAAGGTATTCTGTCCAGTAAATCTTCTTTGGAGTGTTTACACTTCCGGTGATTCGGAGACCATTCGACTGTGTTTTGTAAGAAATGTAACACTCAAGGAAAAAGAAAGATGATTAATTACTAATAATATAGTATTAACGATTATAAATTTTGGATTTTTTTAATATTTGGTAGAAACTATAGCCAATAGAGGTATAATTTTGTGCACAGTTGTAAATAATATTGAATTCGAAACAGTGTTGCTACATAATTTAATTTTGTGTATCGTTTTAGTTTCTTCTAGGTTGTTATTTAAAACAAATACTTATTTTGTATTTCTTCAGTCTTTATCAACTGACTGTTAATTTGTTTGTTACATTAAATTTATTAGGTTGACAACCGTACAATGAAGTTATTTTCCATAATTTTTTCATAATCGTAAGTAACTGTTCGACCCTGATCAATCTTTTATCGTTTCACTGTAGTGCAATAACATATTTTTAAATAAAATTTCCCGGTGTTTTAACATACGTAAATCCTTTGATGTACCTGGTACAACTAAAAATCAATATCAGCTTCTGTGGTTTTCATTCAACCTTTGTCCATTTATTTTTAGATAGGGAACCCCACGACGATTTGTTCAGTAGCAAAATTACGCAAGGCTTGTATATAATCCCATTTTTTAATTTTGATCAATATCAACGTTAAGTAGGTATAGGTCTTACATTATCTAATTACGAGGTCGTCACCAAGCAAACAAATATATGATTGTAGCATCAGAACGTTTCCATAGGAACATGGTGTGGTTGTGTTTCTTGAGACATTGTCTGTTCTTAGCTCTTTATGATTCTACAGCTTATCACCAACGTCATAAATAATAATTACTGAGGCTTGTCATCGTTAACTAGCATACAATTGGCATAGGTCTTGTTTTTCTTGATCTGTTTTTAGATTTACTTAGATTAGTTTAATCTAAAACGCTTAATGAGCACTTATTAAAAATTACATAAAAGCGGATCCGACTGTACATTTCATAATGGTGAAATCCCAAAAAATGAGCATTCGCAGACAGAAGCAAACCGGATTGCATCAACCATCCATGATTTAATAGTCAAAGAAAATTACGCCGCTCGCAAGAAAGTGGCTCTAGGTCAGAGCGAAATTATCTCTTTTGGTACCAGTAAGAGCATGGCGCATGACGCAAGACTGGTACCTCCTTGCTAACACTTCGAAGAAGAGGTTATGGAACGTCGCTCAAAACAACTTATTTTTGTCCGGAGCATTTTCAAACGTCAAAAGAGCTTTGGCCGAATCAACAACTTGTTTTTGATTTTTATCCTTTGATTTAAACAGAAGTACGTATTTCTGGGCGAAAACAACTCTGTTTTAAAACATATTTTTCAAACGAACTCTTTTTTTAAACAATAATATTTTTTGGTTGGGGACCTTGCATTGCGATGTTCCAACAAAAGATTTCCCAATATTTAACCAAGGAGCTTCCGCGAGCGCCCGAAGAATTTATTATTAAGGTATTTAGATCGAAACAAAGAATTAGTCGGCTAATCTGTAAAAGGATGTCATAGTCTCATTATAATATCGAAGGCAATTTAGTTAGTGACAGATTACATTAATGAAGTGTAGTAAATATAGTCGCCAACCGGCACAGAGGTTATCAAAATTGCATACAGAGGTTGCGAAAGGTTCAAGTTTATTGTACTTTTTTCTAAATTTGTATGAGTCCACCATTTATTACCATTATGACAATTTTTTAAGACTGTGGATGTTACGACGCCATAATAAAAAATTAGGGTTCCACTTCTAGAAATTTAAAACTCGGCGATGTCTCCACTTTCGGACAATGATGTTAAGTAATCGGAGATTACGAATTCGAGCTGTTTTTTAAGCTGAATCTTTACATAATTCTTGATATAAAATCGTCTAACGAGGCTCCGAACTGAATTTTTGAATTTTAAAGCTGATACATGTATTTCCGCATGTTAAATAACTTAAAATTAATATGGTTCTGTTGCGAATTAAATCCGATATGAGAAATACTAGCCTTCCGCTGTCTAAGTAGTTCCCATTAATGCTAAAAATTGATTTCTTTTTCTGTGGAAGGAAATTATGCAAAACGATCACGGCGGCGTGTTCATTTAAATAAACCCAAATAAACCCTAACAACTTAATTTATTGCAACTTCAAGCGGAGTTTTCTGAATAAATAACTAGCGGTCCGAAACAGATAAAGGAGGAGATAATATTCATGATTTTATGCAAATCTTTAGCTATTGCAAAAATAAATAATAGCGAAATAACTGCAACAATTCGCGCACTTCAAGGTACCCACGATTACCACAAATTCCACACCTGAGAAATTTCAATGCCAGAGGAGACTACAAACCTTCTTTGTTGTTTCTTAAATAATTTTTTCATTTGTATTATTTGAAATGGGCCAATTTCTACTATCGAGTAAAAACACCTAAAACCATAAAAATGCCTAGATTGTTTTTAATTAGCTAATTAATTTTCAATTTATATTAAAAGTGCGTTATTGTTGTTGGTTTAATGTTTTTGTTTTGGTTTAGATTAATTACCAGTTTG
This sequence comes from Limonius californicus, assembly GCA_014611495.1. Classification (NCBI taxonomy): domain Eukaryota; kingdom Metazoa; phylum Arthropoda; class Insecta; order Coleoptera; family Elateridae; genus Limonius; species Limonius californicus. The sequence continues at coordinate 26,501 of JABXWE010017687.1, forward strand.
TCCTCAATTTCTACTAATTTAATTTATACAAAAATAACAGTTTTCTATTAATTTTGCAATAATTCGCGGTGCTTGGTTCCATTTTGTTGCCGTTAACAATTATCTAATCGCTCGGCGCGTATTTCATAAAATAATTAGACAGGTACCATAAGTAAAAGTGAAATGCAACGGTAAAAATAGATTTTTCAATAGAGATCACTAATTACAACGACTAAAGTGGATTGGGGGCAAAACTCGGGTTTTAATTCACTTTCACAACTGCGAATGCCTATTCTTATGCACCTTACGACGTTCTTGCAAAACTGAAGCTGGAAGAAGTTCCTCCTGCGTCATTGGCACAGAAAATAAAAATTTGGTTCCCCGAAGTATTAAGTAATCTTTATGACGCCCTGAAATTAAAAATAAAAAGGAAAATTTTATAGAAAGTCGAGCTGACCTCAGCGTTTAGACTTACAATCGTGAAATGCGCAACTAGAAAAGCAAAGTTTCTCACTGGAGACGTCATATGAAAACTTTTTTAATTGCTTTGATAAGCGACCGCAGACGGACGCGAAAAAAAAGCCACAACAAACTGAAATCGGCTAATCTGAAATTCGGTGACCTTTCGGTTTCAAGGAAGCTTTCGCGATAGAAGATCGGCGTTTATGAAATAATTTAGCACGCGCTACTGTTATGATATCGAAATGGCTAATTGCGGACTGCAGTTTCATACGATTTTGCGAGTTGGATCGCAATGCATGATGCAATGTCCGACGAGGTTGCCGACTTGCAGAACGAAGGACTTGCAATAATAACCAATAATTTGGGATTACAAGCGTTGTAGTAATTGCATGAGTGATGCAAATGTCCGTACGTTTTATGTTTGCGGAAACTCCCGTCGGCGGCTGCTGGCTGCAGCTTGTTATTATTTGAGGGAATTTGCATTCATTAATTTAATGAGCGTTAACTACTTCTCGGCAGGTTTTTGCGTCAATAAAAAAATATCTTTTCCTGGGTGCTAAGCTATACCAAGGCACAAAATTGTAATACGAGGCTTGTTCAACTGATACCCAGCTTTGATCAATTTAGCCTTGAAAACAAATGCAATCATTCAAATAATGTTTGTTAATGTCAGTAGTGTTTGTAAGCAACACATTAATAAGTTTCTGGCGTTTGAATTTCATTCTGACTTTTAAAACTTCGATTTTGAAATGGCGTTAGTTGTTGAAAATCCGTCCAAGTTTGATTTTTATGCGCTGAGGGTGTGTAGCCATTGCAGATTCATTCGCGAATGCAAGCAGTGTATGGAAATGCATTTATTGCGTACCCAACTGTGAAGGAATGGTGCCGCAAATACAAGAATGGAAAAGAGGGGACTATAGATGAGCCGCGACCAGGTGCACGGCGTACTGCATTAACAGAAAACAATATGGCATGTGTGGAAGGGCGTATTAGAGAAAATAGTCAAATGTCAATTAGAGACATTTCAGAAATTGTTGGTGCGAGTGTAGGATCTGCCATAGTATATTATGTTCATCTGATTGTGCCGCTCCATCTGGATTAGAGCAGTATTCTAATTGCCGGTTCATAGGAATCAAATTTCTATTTTAATGGCAATTTTTATGTTGATTACAGTTTCCGTTATTTTCAAATATTTAATTTATGAGCGGCCACTTTCAAAATGTAACCTAACGTTTGACATGTTTATTAGCGGCGACCAAAATATTTCCGAGAATTCCTTTGTTAGCAGCGCTAGCCTTCTAGATATTGTCTTTTAAGCTTTTCTCGGAAACGCACGTGTCAATTTTGTTCTAGACCAATTTAGGCTTGGATATTTGTTTTTGCGGCGAGGGGAAAGATTTAGTTAGGCAGTCGATTATACACCTTCGCTGACTCCGGTCGCCCGTGTCCATCTACGGGGGCAGTAAAGAAATAAAATAGGCGCTAATCTTTGGGCCCAGACGGACGGAATTATCGAAGACCGGGTTTTCTTCGCGGCTCTTCTTGAAAAACTTGCAAAATTCTAACTGATTGAACCTTTTTTTTTAATGCGACAAGAGGCGACCCTCAGTCGTCGTTTGTCATTATTTTCTTTTTGTTTGCTGTTAATTGTAAAAAGAAATCATATACTGTATTATTCTTGTAAACTCAGACGCCACTGGCCACGTAGATGTGTTGAAATATTGTAAATAGCGTAAGCCATGGGCGGCGAGCTCCCCCTTAATCGAACGTTCATTTTAACCGATTGTTGTATTGAGTAAAATATTACTACTTGCTGTCATATTTTTTTGTACCGACACGTGCTCTCAAAAAGGTTAATCATATGTGTTTTAAAATTTATTACATCTTTTATTATTGTATATTTTGTATTTGTGTGTGTACGAATTTTGCAAGCTTTATAAACAGAAGGGAGGCACAATAAAGTTGAGTTCGATTCCCGTAAGCTGTCGGCTTCTCAGCCTTCCACGAGAACCTGCAATCAGCTGTGATTTGGAAGGTGGCGCCCGCTAATTTTGACTCACTCTGTACACAACGAGGAAGATTTCCTAACAAGTAACAAGTATTGGTCGAAATCTGGGTTACGGCAAAGTTTGTTCGTAATGGATTCCTCGTCTTGTCTAATGAACAAAAATGCTTGCGAATGGGTTTATCTCTGCAACACCTCACAGGCAAAATGGTGATGACTTTCTTCTGTGAATAGTTGCTGGTGACGAAACTTGGTGCCATTGCTACGAGCCATCCAGTAAGTTATCGTCGATGGTGATGTTAACATTTTTTTTTCGATTATGAAGGTCCTTTGTTGATAGAGTTTAAGGAACCTGGAGTAAATGTCAATGCAAATCTGTAGAATGAAACTTTGAATAAGCTTCATCAAGTAATAAGCCAGCCGGAAACGTGGAGGAAAACTTACGCGTGGAGTCATTTTGTTGCACGACAATGCTAGGCCTCAGGTTGCTAATGTGGTAAAAGAGAATCTTCAACGAAAGAAATGGAGGGTTTTAGAGCATCCACCCTGTAGCCCGGATCTATCGCCTTGCGATTTCCATATTTTTCTACCGCTGAAGAAGTCTGACACAGAAGTACAGATAGCTGTGGAAGACTTCTTCAATCAGCAGCTACAAGAATTCTATGAGCAATATATTCGTCGGTTAGTAACACAATGGGATAGGTTCCGTAACTGTGACAGTAATTATTTGTAATTAGATTGTTGAATAATTTTTTTATAAAGCAAAGATGGGTTTCAATTTAACACACCTCGTAGAACATACTTTAGAAGATCAGAAAAATCTAACCAGGGCTCGACTTGGTTAGGTTCTGACTTCTACGTTTCCATCACCAATATAAATCAACCCGTACAGGTTCTCAAATCAAAAGAAGGTTCCTTTCAACAGTAAGTATAACAGATCAAATTCTGACTCTTTTACAAAACTGATAATAACTACAATAATTCCTGCATCATTATATAAATAATCTGTTGTCGACTGCTAAATCGGAAGAGTTATTTTCCATCAACAGGAAGCATAAAAGATCAAAATACTCCGAAAGGGGCTCCGCTTGATAGAGTCTGACTTACTATAACAACTTGTTCAAGCTTCCGCCGCTATTACATATTTTTGCTTACGTATTAGCATTAGCTATTAAATTACAATATTTTTCAAGAAACATGCACTAATCTACTAAACTCCACCAGATCAAACTCCTCTATTATCTAATATGCTCATTTTAGTTCCGAATCCCCCAACGCTTGTTTAAACTTAGAACTCCTATTATTTATACAGCTTGCCGCATCGTGAAATGCATATTGTTGACTGTTGAATTATTCCCAACATATTTTTCTTTAAACGTAACTGTTTAATGCTCTGTTTTTTGAATACTTTTAGAAACCGAAATTACTGACGGTGACAATTTTACTTTCTTCTATCTATTCCTTTAGCAATTTTCCATTTTAAGCAGTTAATAGATAGTAAAACAAAAACAAGGCGATATCGTTGACAAATGTCACGTTATTAACAAATGTAATGGTATATCTTTTTATAGAGATTTTCAGTTTTTGCTACTTGTTTAACATAGTTAATAAGTTTTAAAAGAACAAAAAAAAGGATGCAGTAGACGAACGTTATATACATTGACGAATATAAATCGTAAAAGAATTACGAACGAATTAACAATTTACACAACACGCATAAAAAATGTATGAACAAATATTAAATTATTGACAGTAGTCAAATTTTCCGTGGCGTTTTTTTTTCAGGATAGTAAATCAAAACAGTTGATAAACTGTAAAACAGAAACGCGAGAAAACAGTTGAGAAACGTCATATAATTAACAAAAGACAGTGTAAATCTTCTCTGTGGCGATTTTCAATTCTTGTTTTCTATTTTACGTAAAACAATTGATAGTACTAAAACAACAAAAAAAAAAAAAA
>JABXWE010017688.1:0-29674 GCA_014611495.1 Limonius californicus
AATATAAAATATGTTTCTCTACGACTATAATATAATGTATTCGTTACATATACCTTTTTAGTTGAAGAATGATAGATATTCTTCATTTCCGTTGGATTCTGATCTCTATTTCGATGGGATTCTGTATCAGAATCCAACGATAAATTGCGGAACCGGAAGCTAGTGGGCGTGGCATGTTAGCGCTTGGGATCTCCCACTTGTTTTTGAAGTAACTGTCAAAAACAGTTTTAAATTTTCGTATTCGTAAAAACAGTAAGAACTAGGTATGAATAATCCAGACAGCGAAAACGCTGAAATGTGTTCGCCACCAGAAATAACGGAAACCGCGAAAACGACGTGTATTAATTTACTGCCGAAAAAATCGCAGAAACAGTACACAATGGTGTACGGATGATTCTGTCACGAGCCGAAGGCGAGTGACAGAATTTTCATCCTTGTGAATAATAGCTTTCATTCTACACTCGTTGAAGAATATACTATTATTATTATTTAGTGTAAATTCAGTGTCATTTCTGGTTATTCTTTGCAACTACATAAAAGCAGTTGCATTTAAAAATGTCTACAGTTATAAAATAATGTATAAGTTGCGGCAATTATAATTGAATGTTGCTCTCGGAAAGGAACTAAAACTAATCCGATTGAGAAACCCGTACAAAGCTGATTTAGTGCATATCCAACTTAATTTGTAGAACGTCCAAAGACTGTAAACAATTTGATATTGGGGGACATTTCAGGTATCTTTAACAACAAGTTATTTCATTATAAATAATAGTGTTGCGTTTTAAGCAGTACAAGTTTATAAGTGAGGTTATGGATAAGGTATTCGCGTAAACAAGCCACGACGTAAGTTGAAAAAAATTTTACTCCCTTTCTTTATGAAGATCCATCACATATACACATACAGACATTATTTCAGAAACCTGTTGTCGATTTCTTTGAGGTCTAAAAACAGCATTTTCGCACACTTACAGTATACCAAAGTAAAATGGACGGATGTAAATATTTATTGTTTGTTTTCGCAATATATATGCATGGTAGAAACATCAAGTTTTGAATGTATTAAAAGTGATATCATTTTATCTAAAATCACCCGAAAGTATATTAATCAACTGGCAGTAAAATATGCAAATTTATTCTGTAAATGTATAGCTGTACGAATTCCATTTTGTCGTATATTTTACATTCTATAACGTTTAATACTCCTATAATTAAGTATTTATCTGACCTATTAGAGACAATCAAGGTCTGTATTTCTCGTGTTCATGACGAGTTTTCAAAACGTTTTAAGTAAAACTTAATACAACCTAGGATTTGCCAAAACTGTATCTCCCAGATGCGTATGAAATGTTTCTGAGAGACTCGCGTCCCTCAAAGACCTTGAATTCTTGGAATAATTACTGAATACAGCTGTGTAGATTTTATCACTTGGAATAGTTTTATATTCCGTGGGGCCACCACAGTAAAATAATTGTTTTAAACTTCCATCGGACAGCGGACGCACAACGTGCCGGCAATTTATCGCACGCCAAGCCAATAAAAAAAGATATTAATGGCACTAATGTAAAATCAATGAAAAACTTATAATACATTGCTATCAATATAACACCTACAAGCGCAGTGCGGCATTTAATCAGCGTAAATGAGCCAGGTGACCCACGGACACGGTTGTGGGAGCCATTATTCCTACACGGCATTGTCTAACGCGTGACATTCTAGACATCTACCTGTAAATGTATGCAACTCACCGGGTATGTCTCGCCTATTTTTCACATCCGAATTAAAATATTATCTTACACGGTGCTCGACTCTTCGCGAGATAACCATGTAGGACGACTCGCTTTGTACTGGGACTTGTTCTCGAGACGTGTTCGCTTCCTATTACTTTTTGCTATTTAAAGTTTAGCTGTGCTAAAACTTCGCTTTTCAGAGCACACTACATTAAAAGATGCGAGATTACATGGCGACTGTTGGGACTATTTTAACAGCTCTAAGATAGCAAGGAATTCCATATACTTCTTGACATTATACCAGCAATTTAAAATAACTAATAAAACTGTAATTAGGAAAACTCTTTGACTAAAAGTTCAAGATTTCCCTTGACAAACTCTTGGGGAAGTAATGATAACGTGCAAAAACTTGTAAATTTAAAAAAAATATCTGCATTAAACCTCTGAGAACCTAAACAATGACTTTTGAAAGATGTTTGTTTCCGAAATTTTAAAACTTGAAGTGATTCGAAATTGATCGGTAAAGCAAGTTACTGATACCATTTTTGCAAAACTTGCCATAGCAGTACATTAATGAACGGATTATATTCAAGATATGTAGATATGATGAGTAAATCTCTAAAAATAAGAATGGCTAATATTTGAGAAATATTTAACGATATGTCCGGGATAGATTTATATTTATATTTCTATGAAATTTAGGGTCTATTATCCGGATGTTAGAAAACGAGACATAACTATTATTGATTTCCAATATATGTATAAAGAATATTCTCTAAAGTTATACAAACCGACACATAACTAATATATTATGTTTAGAAAATATAACGAGTATTTCATGAATATTACAAAAATAGATACTACTAAAAACTAAATTAGTTAGAAATGTATTGGGAATATTATATGTGCTGAAAGAAATGTTTATGTGATATTACTGGTAGATTCCCTCCACATACAGGGTGTCCCACAACGCGAGGTCACTACTTCGTGTACGTAATCTTTAGACCAAACATAGTTAATAATTCTACTAAAGTTATGCCCTAAAGTAAATCATTTTCAAAATACAAAGGGTTAAATTATTATTTATCAAATAATAACAATTTCAGAAAAGCCAATATTTGTTTTTATATTTGTTTAAATTCACTGTAAATATTGTTCAAAATTGCCGGCGTTGCTCTTGAGACACGTTCTGGAGAGATCTGGTTGCCGTACATAACATGTCATTGTTATTCCGAATTAGTTCTGCTGCCTCAAAAATGCGTCTCCTAAGATCTTCAACCTCTGCGGCTTTCAGTATGGTATACTTCACATCGCCCACAAATAATAATCTAAACAAGTTAAGTCCGGAGAACTTGGGACCAGGGGTGCTGTTCTCCTTTACTAATTACACATCCTTCTGACCGTGGATTCAAAAATTGACTTACATCGTACTGGTACCACATACTAGTGCTGTCAAATCCCTTACATTTTAAAATCCGGATTTCGGATTTTAAATTATCCGGTATCCGAATAATCCGGAATGCGCCGGATTTTTACTATCCGGATAAAATCCGTCTTGCAAATCCGTTATCCGATAAATTCACTATCCGGATTCATCCGGAAAATCCGTTTCCGGATTTATCCGAACAATCCGATATCCGGATTTACCCTAAATAATCCGTTATCCGGATTTTTTTTAAATCCGATATTCGGATTTAAGCAAAAATCCGATTTTAGTAGGATAACGTTATAAGACTGAATTGGATGATACAAAATTCAAGTAGCTATATCAAGAATTTTTTGGTAACCAGCAAACCGTATTTAACTAAGAACACAAACTTTAAAAATTAAAATAAAATTTAATTTTTAAAAAGTAATAGCTCTAATCGACATGCAAAATTTAAATTCATACCTTCAGATAATCTGACTATCTGACTATTCTACACTGCATGTTAAAGATTCGAATTTTAAAATACGAATTCGCGGAGTTAAGATGTTGCATTCCTTAAAAAGTATGAAATAAAATATTCTTCGGATATTCTAAAATCTGTCATAAAATTTAAAAATCCGATATCTGCATAGAAACTATATTCGAAATCTCAATTATTATAGATAATCCGAAATCCGGATCGACATAGGAAATCCTAATTCCAAATTGATTTTAAAAAAATCCGAAATCCGGATCTCTGTAAGATATCCGAAATCCGGATCTCAGTGAGAAATCCGAAATCCGGATAAATCCGAATACCGGATTTTTAGCTTTCACATAATCCGGATCTTCGGGTAAAAAAAATCCGGATAGCCGAAAATCCGAATCCGGTTGCCAGCTCTACCACATACCATGTCATGGACATCATCTAACAATCCTACCAAATGATCCAGTTAGATGATTCTCAAAAACGAATGGACCAATGAGCATGATATCAATAATTCCACACCAGATATTTATTGAAAACTTATGTTGATAATTTGTCACCGTGATTTCGTGTGGATTCTCCAAATACCAGTAGTGGCTGTTCTTTCTGTTTATTAATTCATTCCTTGAATAAAATTCTATTACGAAGGTTTCGATTTTGAATGATCCAGCGGCAAAATTCCATACGACTAGCGAAATATGTAGGTAAGAGGGCTTGAACAGGCTGGATATGAAATGGATATAAACCATGACGTTTTAGTATTCTCCAAACTCGCATTAAAGGTACCTTACCTTGTGCAGCTACAGGACGAACGGAGGTACTGAGATTATTGTCAATGTCTCGCAGCATGTTGTCTTCATTGTCTAGTACTTGCTGTATTGGACGCTCAGTCGACGGTTTCAGGAGAGTTCCGTGTTCACGGTGGTTGGAAAACTCGTCGGTCTGGTAGTCGGCGATTTGGAAATCTCAACCCATATTCTCGAGCAGCTGAGAAAATTATTCGTGTTCAGTTTCGACTTCTTTTCACCCCTCTGCAACACGTAGTGACCTCACGCCATGGGACATTTGCGATTTTCATTAAGAAGAAAATATACGGAAATATTTTAACCGTTGAAATTGCAAATTATAGATAAATTGCTCCAAGCGACAATTATTTGCACAACACGTATACGTCTTAGGGAAGAAATTGCATTGTTAATTTAGATTGGTCCTTTTTATATATTCTAGAGTTTAATACAGTGGGGTAAGGCAGGATATCATTTATTGTTTCTGTTGCTTCAGTATTTAACTGAAATAGGCCATAACTTCTTTAATAGTCAATTTAGAGAAAGTGACCACTCTTCAGTTTCTACTCCTTTTCGCCGCTCTTACACGTACGTGAAGTAGTGACCTCACGTCATGGGACACCCTGTATCTTTTAGGCTAGATATAAGCAATATTTAAAAATTAGTTTAAATAGCTAGAAATAATATTTACTTCATTGCCCTAGTAGCAATAAATAAATATTTTTTTTTTGTAATTCTATATATTATTTAAGTATTCAAGATAGGTATAACTAACATATTGAAAAGTATTGACAAGTTAGATGTGAGCAATATTTTCAAAACTAACAATACATCTGGAATATTTACAGTAGGTGCATAATTTATATATTATGAAATATAATGTACATGACAGAAAAGAATTTCACTAACAATAGTTTAGAATATAGAAAGTATATTTGTTAGATACTATAAATTCAGCTAAATAATTGTTGTTTTATTTAACCATATAATGATCCTTTCCTGAATATTATACAATGTTTACATAATACTACTGATCCAGGGGTCAACGACTGACAGAAATACATGAACAAATTGGCCGACATTACTTCGAATTACCTTGGAAGAACTTCGCAGCACTTTGCATTGCCTCCAAGTACTCGGCATTACTTACCATTACTCTAAATTACTTCGAATTACGCTACTTTATTCGAAAGGGCTTCGCATTCCTCAATATTATTTCGCAATAATATGAACATTATCGGGCATTATTTCGTGTGTTATTCCCGGTAGAAAATGTATACCGTATATAACAATTTTATAAATGATATTGTATTTAGGATCATCTACAAAATATATTGTCTAAAAGGTTTTGATGGAAGTAAAGGTGTTTTTAAAGTTCTAAATGCAGAAGGTAATAAATGGAATATCAAATTCTCTCGCTCTCTTTCCGTATCATAAGTCCTGTCGGTCCCTTCCGGTTCCCAGAAGATTTCTCCAATGATTTTTATTCATACATTCTCCTTGTTTTATATTTCTTTTTTCTATTGCTGTCTGTATTCCTTGGAGCCAGCTCTTTCTTGGTCTTCCTCTCCTTTCTCCTTTCGGGGCGAATCCATTCCATTGCCATTTTTGGTATTCTCTCCTCTTCCATCCTTTGCACATGGCTGAACCGTACCAATTGTCTATGTTCTATTTCTTCTGCAATGTCAATATTGATATTCATCCTTTCCTTTATATTCTCATTTCTCATTCTTTCAATTCTTGATACTCAAGCAGCTCTTCTCAGATAGTTCATTTCTAACACTATCAGCTTACTTTTGTTTAGTTGTGTTAGTTGCTATACCTCTGCTCCATACAGTGGTATATTTGGATTTTTGTTTTGCTTGAATAATAAATTAATTTCTTAAAATGTTTTTCTATATTTTTTTTATTTGGCGTCGTTACCTGTCATTACTTGACATTACTTACCATTTTAATGATCCCGTATTACTCTGAACAACGTGGTAAACCTTGCATATATTCGTATATAAACCCAACAGTTAGAGAGTTTTGTTTGTCAGTATGGTGAACATACAAAGTTTAAATATTTAAAGTTGTTGTAAAATATATACAAAAGATGTAAGTAAAGTATACCTATTTAGAGAAGATACAATATCTTTATTATATACTACATATCAATATAGTTTTATACATATTAAGTCTAATATTTAAAAGTGTGACATTTACATATTTAACGGTCATTAACAACAAATATTTATATATATAAGTCACATATGTGAGCTTCTGGTTAATAGCACTTTCTTATTGCTGTAATGCAACGGCTCTTTATTCCTTCAAAATTAAAGATTTCATAAGATTTGTTGCTCAAATACAAACATTTTCAGAAATAGAACATACTTATGGCGCTGAATTGTTTAAAGCAGAGGTGGCCAACGTGTTTGGGCAGTGGGCCAAATTAAAAAAATAAGTAAGCTTGCCGGGCCGTAGGCCAAAATGTTATGAACTGTATATATACAAAGCACCCATTTGTTATTAGGTATATATTGCATATATAGATATATATTGTCGTGTATGGACAGCAGCGTACTTTTCAAACTCAACTTAAACTTCTGTTACATGTAATTACTTAATCTTGCATCCGACTAGCTCTCATAGGGGTCTATCTCAGTTCCTGGGTCGCTCATAAATTATAGTACCACACCTTCGTAGTTCGCTGTCATTAAATCAGTATGCATTCCAAATAAAAAACTATCAGTTTCTTTATACTCCAACTTTTTATAGTTTAGTAAAGTTACAATCAACCTAAACATATTCCATTCTAAACTTAACACTGTTATTACTTAATTTTGAATTTTTATCAAGCTCGGATTCCTGTGAACAGTTTTCACGTCCGCAGCTTTTTACATTTTATTTTGCACACTAAATTATTTTGCTCATCCCCCTGACAACCCTCATGTCTGGCCAATCGAAACACTTCAACGATCTCATTCGATCTACGCCTACGTCCTTTTAAAAAATGAATGAACATCCTTGATCACACACTTCGATGTGCCAAACATTGTACTCCAAACCAACTAAAGTTAACACAACGATAACGTAGAGAAGGAAAATACAAGGCTAACCAAGATTATCATGACAATGTTTACGAATTGAAGTAGAAGCTAAACATGTTGGCTGATGGAGTTTATAGGAGCTTGTACTTTGCCTCCATTTGAACCGCACTTGGGAACACTTTCTTTATGTTAGCAGGTGCATCGAGTACCTACGGAATTGCAATCTTCCGAAAATATGAAATAAATTTGATTGTATTATGATCTAAATCAAAATCTTAGTAATTTACGGAAGGGATTATAGTAAAATAAATAATTTTCAGAATGTATTCACATTCTCACGTTTTCTAATATGTTATTATTACGGTTTTGTGGGAACGTTTATACAAATATTTTTTGTCAATAGCCTCTGTGAACAAACAGTATGGGATAGTGTAGATAAAGTGTTTCGTACGTTCGTTTTTCTTAGTTTATGTTATAAAATAAATTTTAAAAGAATAAGTATTGCGAGGTATGAGAGTTGCTCAAATATAGAAACAAGTTTTTGTTTTGTGAGCAGCAATTAGGCATGAATAATAGACATAAGTATTCATTAAAATGGAAATTCTTTACGTACATTCTCAACTTCTTCATTTAAAATCATAATAATTACGATAATTTCATATTCAAACAACTATCTAGAATTTTTCCTTGTAATAAAATTCTCTTAGCTGAATGCAAAGATCAAACAACATGAATGAATGCATAGCATATTTAGAAGATGGATACCAAATGCTAATTAAAAAGAAGAAATTAGTTTAAAACAAAATCAAATGTATTCGATGTTAAATATCAGATAGAACCTAACGTAACAGGTGGATTCTCTGAACAAGTTGTACGGCGCATTACAGTTTTGTTAAACGAAATGAAATAAAACCAGGTCATAGTGTCGAACCAATTTACATGGAAGTGCTTTTATTATTTTTCCAAAGTCTCTACAATTAAAATCACAGATAAAACGGCAGAATATTCCAGGGATTATTGGTCTAAAAAGTATAAAATACCTTCATTTAGAGATACGAGCTGCTGAATTTAATAAATGGCTAACGTTTGCGGTTTGGACATTTATAATTGGCGGAGCTTTCATATTTAATTAAGATAGCAGCGGTGTTTGGATTTCGCACAAAATCTAGATCTCGTTTTGGTCGAGATAAGATCTTGGGTGCATAGCTGACAAATATTCCCCGAGGAAGATTTTGAATTAAGCGATTTAATGGTTTTTATATGTAGACGACTTTTCTTCTACCATTCGTAGACATCAATAAAATGTTACGGTAAAAATTAAATAAATATAAAGGTTTATATAAAAGTTCATAAAGTGTAGCAATTTTTTGTGTTGGCCTCGAAAATATGTTGCTATAGCCCCACGTTGGCCGATAATTAATTGATATGTTATAGACTAAAAGTATACAGTTTAAAAGTTCTATTTCATAAAGCCCCACATTGGTTTGTGACATATAGTTGCTATGTCATACGTTAAAATATGAATTATTTTATTTAAGAACGATATTGTCATATTCATTCTTTAAAACCGGACAAGATAAAATAGTTCACCAAAACAACTTAGGCTTTTCTCGATATGTAAAATCGAAATTTTAATTATTTAATAGTATTTTTTAATTTTTCTCTCTTAATCCCAGTGTTTCTTAGTATATTGCAAATCAAACCATTCAATTGATCAACTCTTGATTCCTCACCGCATGCAACCAACCAAACCTGCTGCATCATCGGCTATGTCTTACATAAATATGATTTCAAATTCACAAAAATGATCGAGCTTACTTGTTTTTCCATCTGCATTCAATTACATACATAAATCATGTCACTTCTGTTCTTAAAACATATAAATCTTAATTAAGCTCACTTATTCTAACCCACCTTGTAATATCTATACTACGCATGAACTACGATGCAGAAACTCGTTACTTTAATACCAGCATCTTCGGCGACAGTAAAATGCTATGAAACTTTTGTATCCGCAAAAATATTTCTAAACTGGTGAAAACTTGGAAATTATACTAAATAGATCAAGTAAGTGCAATAAAACACTTTTATTATAACCAACCAAACCTGCTGCATCACCAATTTTGCGTAATATAACTATGGTTTAAAATTCAACAAAAATTATAGAGGTTACTTGTCTTTCCATCTGCATTCAATTACATAAATCATGTCACTTCTACTTCTAACACATAAAAATTTTAATTAAGTTCACTTATTTTAACCAACCTTCTAAGATGCTACACATGAACTACGATGCAGAAACTCGTCACTTTAATATCAGCAACTTCGGTGACAGTAAAATGTTATAAAACTGCTTGTATCCGGAAAATTCTTTCTAAATTGGAAACTTTAGAAATTGTACCATAATGATCAGCTAAGTGAAATAAAACACTTTTATTGACTATTCTTTAAAAATTTATGTGGAAATAATTTTTAGTCTTCATTATTTTAAGATGAAAGTTGAGAAACGTAACTTTTATATTTATTTATTATTCCAACTTATCTATGGTCCCCATTATAGATAAAAATTTTATTTGACTCCTAATATTTTGAAGATTCCTAAAGCAGTTCACTTAGGTACAACTGTACTAAAGATGCCCTTGTCGTTTCTATATCAAGAAGCTTAAAGCTTAATAAATGCTTTATAATACGTTTTAACTTTTTGAGAATCTAAAACTTGTATAAAACGTCAACGAAATAATAATGCAAATTAAAAAGCATATCACAACACTTAATTTAGTATTAATGCAACTATCCCAATTTTTGTGGGTGGCATATTAAACGTCTTCGTACATCGGGATCGTTCTTAAGACTGCCACCAGCTTCAAATTTTCTTAAGCGCATCATTAGCAACGGAGCTTAGTTACCGGGAAAACAAACATATAAATAGGAAGTAACATAATGGTTCGAGGATATCTTTAACCTACCTAAACTGGTTCGAGATTAAACAATACAATAAATTACTTAAAAATTACGTGCGAAAGCTCTTAATATCACGCCAGAATTGCATGGTCAACAATTTAACAACCATTGATAATATAGACTAAAAGTCCAATTTGATACTAATTCAATAAATAACAGAAATGTTTTTTAAATTAATTAGAAATAAAATCTAACATTAAATTATTGTTTTGCTCAAAATTTTACGTATTTTGATACCTCGCAAGACTATGCCACACTATTTAATCAAAGAAATAATTATTCGTTTACACAAGAAAAACCTTTCCTTTTGTTTAAAAAATCTTATCCAAATTGGTTATAATCACTAATGTTTAAATCTTGACAAAATAAAATGAGAAATCACCAGAACTCAAAGACTTTTACAAATTGATACATATCTATATTAATCATAAATACTATTATATCAAGAATTCCTAAATCAAATTTGTTTCCATCTGAAATTACAATGAACCAAGAAAAAATACTTTACTATGGGTCTCCAACTTAGAGCAATGAAATAAAACAACCCCGAACGTACAAATTCATCCAAGCCAAGCACTTCGAAGCAGAGTATTAATCAGTTGAACCAAACCAAAATATAATAGTATGTAATAAAATTCACCCCAATCTTTGTTCTATTTTCCAATAAAGAAACGAATTCCAGTAACTGAAATATACAGGATGTCTTACGACGTGAGGTCACTACTTCGTATACGTAATTTTTAGACCAAATATAGTTAAAAATTCTAATAAAGATATACCCTAAAGCAAACCGTTTTTAAAATACAGAGTATTAAATTGTTATTTATGAAATAATTACAATATCAGAAAAGCCAATATTGATTTATATTTTAATTTCAATTCTCTATAAAGATAGTTCAAAATGGTCACCGTTGCTCTCGAGACACTTTCTGGCTCTGCTTGCCTTACGTAACATATCGTTGTTATTCCGAATTAGTTCTACTGCCTCAAAAATGCGTCTCCTAAGATCTTCAACAGTCTCTGATGGTGTTTGGTATACCATATATTTCATATGGCCCCACAAATAATAATCTAAACAAGTCCGGAGATATTGGGGGCCAGGGGTGCTACTGTCCTCTACCAATTACACATCCTTGGAGCTGTTGATTCAAAAATTGTCTTACACGTAGCACAAAGGGCGCAGGGGCACTATCGTGATTGTATCATATGCCATGTCTAATCGCCAGAGGGGCATCATATAACAATCCTCCCAAATAATCTTCTAGATAATTTAAATATCTGTGGGCGGGTAAATGGTTCTTATAAATGAATGGATCAATGAGCACGTTATCAGTAATTCCGTACCAGATATTCACTGAAAACCGATGTTGATAATTTGACACTGTGATTTCCTGTAGATTCTCCAAATCCCAAGAGTGGTTGTCCTTTCTGTTTATTAATCCATTCCTTGTAAATGTTGCCTCATCTGTGAATAGATTTCCATTGCGTAGGTTTTCATTTTGAATTATCCAGCGGCAAAATTACATACCAGTAGCGAAAGGTAAGAACTAAGAGGGCTTGAACAGGCTGGATATAAAATGGATATAACTCATGACGTTTTAATGTTCTCTAAACTCGCATTCGTGGTAACTTGTGAAGATACACGACGAATACAGGTGCTGGGATTATTATCAATTTCTCGCAATATGTTGTCCTCATTGTCTAGCACTTGCTGTATTGAACGCTCAGTCGATGGTTTCGGCAAAGTCCCGTAGTCACGTAGGTAGTTGTGCACTCGTCGGAAAACTCGTCGGTCTGTTAGTCGCCGATTTCGAAATCTCAACCCATATTCTCGAGCAGCTGCTACTGAGTTTCCATCACAAAAACCGTACATATAATGGATATCGACGTACTCTCGCGTTATAAAAGTAAATATTATCAACACTGTTAATAAGTACAAGCAGAGAAATCAACTTTAAGGTGCTTTACTGTTTGACATACGAGTAAATAATATTAATTGCATAGTAACGTAGACAGTTTGTATCAAATGCCACTTAACATCGTTTATTGTTTCGGCTTTTTCAGTATTTAATTAAAACAGGCCATAACTTCTTTAATAGTCGATTTAGAGAAAATGACCACTCTTTAGTTTCGACTTCTTTTCGCCTCTCCTACACGTAGATGAAGTAGTGACGTCAATATACGCAAATATACAATTTGGTACAATGGAAAAGGCACAAAAAATATAGAGTTATTCTGTTTATTGTTTTTCAGTAATTTTAAATTAAAAAGCACAAAAAGGCAATTTATTTTTTATTTTGTACTGTTTGTCGCTCCAACTCCCTTTCAGGCGTTTTATGTGGCAGTAAATAATTAACAATTTACAGCTACAGTCGGGGATATCTCGACAAATAGTTTGTTAAATGAAAATACATTCGAATAGCAAAAACTGACACGTTCATACGGGCTCTTGTCTGGCACATAAATCTAAATACCCGTTTCATTCTAGCTTTACAAAATCGCCAGACCGTTGCTTAAATTATCGTTTTTAAAATTTGTCCTATATGTTTTCATGGGTAATATGACAAGACATTTCATTTTTCGGATTAATTTGACCCTTGCACGTGAGTTTGTTGCTTAGCGATAGAGAGTGAAGCTTTTAATCATTTCATGAGCAAAATGACTCAAAGTGAACAAAGCATTTGAGTATTGTTCACAAAATTAAATCTAACGTGGTATTCATTACGATTATTACACGTAGAAGATTTATGCCAAATACATAACATTTTGTTACTTTATCTTAAAATACACTACAGGTAAACCGGTATTGACATCCATTTAGTTTTCAAAGTAGAGCTGCATCGTCACAGCTATATTTACCCTGAAACAGAAACAATATACAACTCTGAATACAACGCAACGTTCGCAGAGCTTCTGAAACCTTTTTACACTTCGTAAAAGTAGTCGTTTGAATTACTTGAGAAAACTGGATGAGTTGTAAACAAGCTATTTCAAAATGTTTGATAAATAAATCTGCATAGACTGCCTTAAGAAGTTGAAGTTTTTGTTCCACAACAAAAAAATAACACCATTCAAACAAAATAGAAAATTATAAATCGGCCTCTTTCCCCACAAACCTCCGCTTCAGCCCGTAGGCTGGTTTGTCTTAGCAATCCATTTGAAATTATCAAAAGCTTTTCTTTTCACTTCCTCATAATTCCTGCTTCCCAAATCTCAAATGACTTGTTTATTCTGTTGCAGGCGAGTCCTTTTTTTCCGGTTACTATACCTTCGATAATTGTCGTCAGTAAACCTTTTCTTTTCAGAGTGTGACTCACCATTTGTGTTCTTCTAATTATACGTTTGCATATGCTTGTTTTACCTTTTATTCTTCCTATTACTTCCTCATTTGATATGATTTGTGTCCAGGCCACATTTCGAAATGTTCTATTCGACCATATATATTTAAAGGAATAAGGGCGGGGATGGCTCAATGGTAGAGAGCCAAGCTTTGGATGTAATAGTCCAAACGCTTCCCGGTTCGAATCTCCCCAGAATCGGAAATTTTTCTAATTCCCTGGCTGGTCGGTACTGGGTCACGGTCTCCATTTGCCGTTGGGGATCAAATTAATGGCACTCCTCGAATTACGGTGGCATTAGAGGAGTAACAAGACCATTAACAAAAAACATTCACACACAACAGCAGGTTAAGTATGGTTACGCACCAACACGTTACCCCACAGAGTTGGGCCCTGTTGTGCAGTGCACAAACTAACTTAGCCTTGTCTCACACCAAAAGCGATGGGCCTCTAAGGCCTGTGAAAACTTTATAAATAATATTTAAAGGAATACACATCAAGCATGCCATACGATGTTCATCACCATACAAATACAGCACATGAAAAACACGTAGCCGTAAGTTTATCCAAAGATTCAAACATTGGGTTAAGATTACTCAGATGTAAAATGTTAAACTAAATGTGGGTTGTGTCGGAGCTTAATTGTTTTTAAGCTAGTGGAGATCGCCAGAAGAGTACCGCCATGAGACGATCAGACAAAAAGCTAGAATTACAGGTATCACAGTGCATGTCGCATACCAACGGCAATGGGTTGTTCATGTCGTTAGACCAGGCAAGAGAAAATGGTCGAACAAGTTAATCTATTGGCGTCAAAGGGAAACAAGAAAATGGCAGGATGACATCAGGAAAACAGCCATACCCATTCGCAGGAAAAACCTCAACGTAAAAATGCACGGAAGAGACTAGAAGAGGCTTACAACCTGCAGGGGATAGCAAGTATGTGAAAACAGAGAAAAAGCAAGCTGTTTTCTACTTTACAACCCATTCTATTTTATATTTATTGTTTATTGGAAGCATGATTTAATATGCAAGAAACCTGTATAGTAGTAGCAATGTGTTTTCCTTAAATATAGCCAATCTTTATACCCACATAATTCTATATTTAGATTGAAAACCTAATATTTTTATAGATGTAAAGCAAAACCTCAACATGGTGGTGGCTATGGTAAACTCATATTAAGGTAGCCGACGCAGAGCTATCTACGAGGCTTGTTCAACTGAAAACTATCTTTGAGCAACTTAGCCTTGAAAGCAAATGCAATAATTCAAATGACGTTTGTTAATGTTAGTAGTGTTTGTAAGCAACACATTACTAAGTTTCTGGCGTTCGAATTTGATTCTGATTTTTAAAACTTCGATTTTGAAATGGCGTTTATTATTGAAAATCCGTCCAAGTTTGATCAGCGTGCGTTCTTAAATTATTATGCGATGAAGGTATGCAGCCATTGCAGATTCATAAGCAAATGCAAGCAATGTATAGAAATGCATGTATTGCGTACCCAACTGTGAAGGAATGGTGCCGAAAATTTAAGAATGGAAAAGAGGGGACTATGAATGCACTGCACTGCAGTATCAGAAAACAATATGGCATGTGCGGAGGGCCTTATTAGAGAAAATCGTCGAATTTCAATTAGAGAAATTTGAGAAATTGTTGGTGGGAGTGTAGGATCTGTCCATAGTATTGTTCGTAATCTAGGTTACAGCAAAGTTTGTTCGCAATTGATTCCTCATCTCCTGTCTAATGAACAAAAATGCTTGCGAATGGGCTTATCTCTGCAACACCTCACAGAGTATAGGTAAAATAGTGATGACTTTCTTCTGTCAATAGTGACTGGTGACGAAACTGGATGCCATCACTACGAGACATCCAGTATGTTATAGTCGATGCAGTGGAAACATTCAAGTTCACCACCACCGAAGAAGTTTAAAGCACAACCTTCTGCAGGCCAGGTGATGTTAACATTTTTTTTTCGACCATGAAGGAGCCTTGTAGATAGAGTTTAAGGAACCTGAACTAAATGTCAGTGCGAATCTGTACAATCGCCTTGGGATTTCCATATTCTTGGACTGCTGAAAACTGCGTTAAAAGGTCGTCAGTTTGAGTACAGATAGCTGTGAAAGACTTCTTCAATCAGCAGCCACAAGAATTCTGTGAGCAGGGTATACGTCTTTTAGGAAAACAATGGGATAGGTGCCTTAGCTGTGACGGTAATTATTTGTAATTAAATTGCGGAATAAATTCTTTATAAAGCAAAGATGGGTTTCAATTGAACACACCTCGTACTAAATGTCTTAAAAACAACTTTTATAGAATTCATCCAAAATTATCAGACATTTGATACTCCAGATTTTATGAGAGGCGATATATTTTAAGAAACTTTCACTATGAATGTGCAGGTATGCATTCCGATATAAATATTTTGTGTTCTAGAGCAAAAATAGCTATAGGAGGGAAAATGTAGTTTCGTAACTATTAAGGACTCGTAGTACCAGTCATACCACAATTTGAAAAATTAGGAAATTTCATATAAAACAGCACGTTTGTAGCCCCAAAATATCCGGCTAAGGATACCTGCAACATTGGAATATTTCAACGCTAATACAAAGAGTACGTGGTACAAGTTCAGACTGTAAAACAACAAAATTATGAAAATACGCCGATGTGCCATGAATACACAGAAAAAGGAAAAATGCTTTACGTAGAACAAAATTACTGAACGAGTAGGAGTACGTATCCTAATCTTCGGTATCAAATAGAATTATCAGAAAATAGTTTTTATTCAGCTGGTTCATAAAGAACTTAGGTAGATACAAATATAGTATCCAAAGTCAATATTTCTTATAATAGCCTCTACAGTATTCCGCGCACAACGTTAAATTGATTGAAAATGATTTATTTATAGAATTATTCAATTATAATAAGGCACAATATACATGATATCTTGCACTGGGCGCGAAAGCGTTGCATCAATAATAAACAGTGTTTAAATATTTATGCTACAAATACAAGCAGTATGTAAACTAATTTGTCTATGTTGCAATTTGAGAAACTTTTATTAACCAGTGATAGTAATAACAACTTCTAGCAACAATCTTTAAAATATGCATATTTCAGGCCAAAACCGTTAAAAAACTAGAAAAGTTTATTACCATCACATTACGCACATTTTACAGCGTCATTTAACCCTATACCAAAAGAGCACAAAGTCATTCCGATTTGTCAGGTCCGTTTTCGTCGAAATCGTAGCATCATAGAACAAGTTCACAGGATAGTTGATAATATGAACAAGGCACTAGTAAAAAAAGCATACTGCACAGTAACTATTAAGACAAAATAATAACTAACTCCTTCCATTTAAAGTATACTAACATAGAACTTTTATGGCAAAATTCCAGTCCGAAGAAACCTCACTATATCTCTACAAGCAGGTGTGGCACAAGGTAACATATTGGGCCCTATTGTGTACAGTCTATATACCGCAGATCTATCAGTCATTGAATATACATAACTTTCAGCCTACACAGGTGACACTGGGTTAGAAGCCCCCAACATAGACCCGATTGTAACGTCATGGTATCTCAAGGAACAACTTAGTAAATGCAGACTTGGCTCAAGAAATGACGTATTAGAGCGAAAGTAAGTAATTTCACATGACATTAACAATGCATCGACAAACACGCCCATCGGCCACACGAGCATGAATAAATCCAGGCAGATAGCATCAAGTATCTTGGTAAACATCTAGATAAATGTCCTACGTGGAGAACGTACCTTTAGTTCAAGCACAAACAACTTAATATAAAACTCGTTAAATTAAACTGGCGCATCGGTAGCAATTAAAGGATGTTGTATGTATAAACCCATGTTAAATATGGGATATCACTCTTGGGTACAACCAAAAACTCTAATATTCAGATCCTACAAAAATGTCAATCCAAGTATTGCGTATCATCACCGGATCTCCCCATCATATATCAATTACAATTGTATATACAGCTCCAACTATGCCAACAGTTCACATAAAGGTATGTGAAACGAGATCACAAAACAAACGAGTAGATCAAAGTACCAAACAAGAGGATGTCACGGAAACGGTGGCTGCATTGAAACGGCAGTGGGCAGCCATATCATGAAACAAGAAGACCAAAGATGGAAGAAGAAGTGTTGGTAGGCCGGGACTGAGATGGGAAGAGGTTATTAAAAAAGTTGTTAGCAAGATACGGGGCAGAATTGTTTCAAATGCTCCCTATGGATGGAAAAAGGGTAGGATTGTCCACTATTGGTTAGGTGAGGGAAGCTGCACAAGAGAGAAGGGGGTGATATGGAACTAGCAGTTTATATCAGAAGAGACTCGAAATATATCCAAATTACTGAGGTGTCAATTTTCCTGACAATAGCAGAATGCCACCCACCCTGAACTTGCAACAACCTACTCATCTGACCTGCAGCGCAAAAAATAGTGAACTGTAGCTAAACAATCAAACAATCTCCAACGCCATTCTAATCTACGAGTGACACCAATGGGTGTTTACTTCATTCATGTCTTGACATTATAGTTATATAGACAATAACACTTACAACATATTTACTTATTGTTCAATGCACAGAACAGATTGTAAATGTTTCAATGCAGATTATAAAAGAAACCAAAGAACTACCATTCTATAAAAAATTGTCCAATCAATTATGGTATTTGACCAGCTTTTATAGCACCTGTTGAAACATATCATACCAAAAATGGTTCGTAATATCACAATAGTAAAGTTACTAACAATAAAAGAGTAGTGTTTGTTTTAGCTTGTATATATTATATATATATATATTGCTATGAATTTTACTTATAAATAATAATTATTATTATATAACTTCGTTGGGCGCCAAATTTTGAATTCTTTCAAAATTAATAAATCTAAATTGACATACAATAGCATCTAAATTGACTCTAATTTCTCAGGCTAAAGTGAATACGTGGCTTCCCTAATTTAGATAAGTTTATATGAATCAAATATAACATATAATATCATCAGTACATAAATAACTTTTGAACTTATCTTGAAAATCCAGTCCCGTTTGCGGCAATTTAGGCACCAATTCTCCGAAAACTGCTGATTTGTACATTCTTATTTCCTACGTTGAAGAGTTCCATTGTATTAGCCGGATTCGTTGAACTTCGCAATGTCAGCTTCCAGTACGCAAATTTAAAGTTTAGTTAAATAAATCTCAGAAGCACTGTATTAATTACACTCAAATGTTCCAATTTAATTACGGTAAGTTCTTTTTTATATGTTATTATTATTATATTAAATGAATGAATAAAAGAAATTTTATTTTTATGCTCATTTCTTTTCAGTTAAATTTTCCAAAGAAAACACACTTGAATCAATTTAAATATGGTAACTTATTTATTATTATTACACACACACATTTGTAATTATAAACCCACAATTATAGTTGTTGTAATATAATTCACTTTGACATTTCATAAACAAACAAACTTAACCTCATTTTTGAGATTCAAAGTTACATTACAATAAAATTTAAGCACTGATAAGAAAAAAACGTGCACCCAGTTCGATGGCCATATAGGTACTCAAGCAATTATTTTCTGCCAGATACCTCTGAAATTCTGACAAAATCGAATCGTAACCAGGTAACATAATAAAATGAAGAACGGAATTTTCAAAACAAAAACTAGTGAAGCGTTAATAAATAAATTTAAAATTATGGATAGAAAGCTTATGACTAAACCTATCAAAAAACTAATTCCAGATTCAGAATCCCTGAATTAATATCTATAAATAGACATCCCACAAGCCAATATTCAAAATTACACAAATTTTACATTTTTCAAAATATTGTTAATTAAACTAAAATTATTGATATACCTAATAAAAACACATATAACACAATTCTACGATTACAACACAAGTTAAGCAACACATAAACATCCTATAAATCCAATCTATTCGAAGTAAATAACTAAATACTACCTCATAACCTAAAAATTCAAAATTTAATCAAACACAAATATATCCACACAAATAACACAAATTATCAAACAAACCTAACAAAAACCTTCCTAGGTACAGTCTTCAACTAATTTGGCTTATACGAAACATGTTGTAGTAAAATTATATACATTTAAATTATTTACATAAATTAATTACTATTATTGAATTATAGGGCTCCGTTACAGTTCAAAGAGATCTACATCATCAACCACAACGAGTAACAAATCACCCCACAGGATTACAAATAGTCAAACACTACCAAATCATACATGGCGTAATAGAATTCCTAAATTGAAGCATCGTAAAAAGTATCGGAAACACTTTTTATCATAAACAGGTTTATAAAGACTTTTTTAACTATAATATTTCATTAATTATTATTAATTAGGACATAAATAATCTACCTAAACTACATTTCAGGTGAACATATGGAAATTAACATAATAAATATCCTTTTTACATATCTACAAGACCTTCCGATGGCATTCTTTGTTTAGTTTAAGGAATTATAAAGACATTTAACATATATTTAATAATAATTTGATTAATTTAACATAAATATCATGGCATTATATATATATATATATATATTTCCTAGCAGCATAACCACAAAATTTCACTAGTTAAAAAACGGGACAGTTGGTTATATCTCAATTCTGATTGGTTAGCTAAGCTAGCCAAAATTTGGAGTAGTAAATTTGACAATAATAAAAATTATGTCGTTGAAAATTTGTAAATCTGATTTACTCCCAGAGCTTCAAGTGTACAATCATATTTATAACTTGAAACCTATGTTGTATTTACAATTTCTTGCTATGGATAGTAACGACCAATAAATTTAGTTACTTTTCTTACAAAGATATGCTAAGGTATGGGCACTCCTGTGTGAGGTTTATTTTTAGAAATTTAATGCAAATCAACGCAACGAGCCAAAAAAATAACATAATGTTTCGCAGCATGGATCCGTCAAACTGCCTCATGTATGTTTGAAAAGCATTGACACAAAACGCGCAGTTCATATTAAACCATCAAACGAAAACGCACGACAATTCATATTGTCCTGCATTATAAGGCATGAATACATATGTTATGCTGATGACACATTAATAAACAATACATTCTGATGCGAACAACAAAGTGCATTTGCATTGCATTATGCGTAAGTATTGTCCGCCATCAAACCCTATCGGCGTCCTTCTCCTTCACCGCCTTAGCAGAGGATGAAGTAGTGACGGGTATAATAGGAATTAAGATGAATTTGTCTTTAAAATATCGAGGATCGGCCGATGCCGCATCCTTGAGATACACCCTTTATTCATTTATATGCTTTTTTGAAATATTAGCATACAAAAAGAGTTCCACCCCCTCGGTCCACTTACCAGAGGCGTAGGCAACGTTTAAATAATAGGATCATCTGCATAGGCAATTCAGACGGAATTTTTTAAAATAAAATACCCTAAAATGGCTGCTCGAATTGCAAAAACTCCTCATGCAATATTTAAACAGTAATAAGAATAATATTAAATAAAATTGGACAGGCTGACTAAAGCGAAGTCACGCTAAATTTAACAACCCCAGGGAATAAATATACAAACCGTTTTAATTATTTAATATTATGTATATTAATCAGATTAGCATTCTAAATGATTTAAGTGTCTTTGTATTTTCAAATGTAATTAACTGTTTGAGTTTCGCATGGATGAATTAATTTTTCGTTAATTTTTACTAATCGTTAAATTTAATAGATAGTCGTATATAAAACTTACTGTAACTTTAGTAATTTGTTTTTGTTGTAATTAGCCCGTACATATTTAAAAATGTACATTAAACACACCACTTAGTAGGTTCACTGACGACATACAGTATGAATCATAATAAATGCATCAAAATCTCAATACCTTATTATCATATCAGCATGAAAATATTGTTTAAAACATTCCGACATGTTTCAAGTGTTATCTTGTAATTTTTCGATTAGTTTTCGTAAATTATGGTACATTTTGTAGTGTTGGCTGTCAATTATTTCACAGAAACTGCCCTAAACTATTATATCGAAAAACAAGCGGCACATTAGATAACTGTTCTTTGAAGAACCTGTTGACGCAGATGCAGAATGTGCCTTTGCCTCGCCTTGCTGAAATCAGTACTAGGTCTTTTACCAAGAAATTTCTAGCTCCATAGAATTGTTGGACATCATAGATAGACAGAATAATTATTTTTCAACATCTTTATCGATTAATTGTTCAGGTCACCCATAATCTGAAGCGGTCAACTCGACAACGGCTTCGGCGATAATCGACTAGGCGATGCTACACACAGCGATGTCGACACTGCCCTGCTTGACATGGCAATGGTCAACTCCTAGATGATTAATTTGGTCACAGCTAACTCAGCTAGTATAACGAAATACCCGGCTAGACCGTGTTTTTAAATTTATTTAGAAACATCCCATTCCCTACCGGCCCGACACGACGCCAAAACGAGCGAGAACAGCCGGACCAGCCATATAAAAGCAATACCGGGGAAAAAATCAGCATCTTCGGAGCCGCAGAAGGAAGTTCAGTCTAGAAACCAGTCCAGAACCAGTCCAGAACCAGTACAGAACCAGTCCAGAACCAGTCCAGAACCCGAAACTTCCGAGTCAAAGCCTGGAGAAGGAAGTCCAGCTCCAGAACCAGTCCGAAACCTGGGGAAGGAAGTCCAGCCCAGAAACCACTCTAAAAGCCAGTGCCGTAACCTGAACTTATTAACCGAATCCTCTAACTAAACCCACTCCACCTCATACCTGAAAATCCTAGAAATTCAGTCAACACTGATTTAGCCTGGGCCGACCCGTGTTTTAACAATGTAATTCAGTAATTGCTTTCCGTTCAACACTGACTTAGCCTGGGGCAACCCGCGCTTTGACAGTGTCTCCCTTAATGGATCTCCGTTCAACACTTACTTAGCCTGGGGAAACACGCACTTTCGTTTAGTATAATCCTACCTTTAGTTGATCCCGAACATTTAAAACGTATTTACGTATTTTCTCCTGACCTGGAAAACACCACATTGAAAGTATTTTAAAGAATTTACTACGGATATCGCAGTACTATTTCGTTAGCCTGGGGCGACCCGTGCTTTCGTTTAGTGCTCGCTTTAATAATTTTAAACAAATCCACAATTCCTGCTACAACTCGAACATCAACACGCCGCTACCGACCGGAGAAAACCACTGCAACGCCGGTAGAATTCGCATCACTTATTTTATTCTAGTTATACGTAACCTGAACGAATTTCCTTTATTGCTAGGTAACCGAGAACACGAGTCCAGGGAGCTGCTACAATCCAGTTGCTGCGTGTAACGCCGTTTAACTTCCATTGTAATAATAAAAATTTATTAGTTGTTAGCAGCATTGGCCTTCAGTGCAGCGTGCGTGCAGCCAGCTGTTAGGCTAACTACTACGGCAGGGCGTCGTTCTCCGCTGACCCGCGCGGATCGCGTCCAGACTGTCTGCATTCCAGGGCCCAACCAAGGCAGCTTTTATTTTCGTTGTAGAACACCGTGATGAGTTATTATTGTTGTAATTTGTTCAGAATTCGGTATTTTAGCTTTTTTATTGTATATATAGTTACATCCAGTATTTTAATTTAAGGTAGAATTGTAAATAAGTAGGAATAAAGCTGTTGATCCGATAAATAATTTTTATTCCCAGTGAGCCCTGGCTCTGAGTTTACCCGGCACCAGGTCCGGACTATTACACTAGAAAAACTACTATTAGGAAGCAGGAATTTTAAATTCAAACCTATATATACATAATAAAGGATTTGTACAGTTGTCACTGTCTTCCTTCTCTCAACGTGCTTCTCCACTCTTCTCTGTTGTTCCATTGACCCTCTTGAAGCCCTCGATTTTCCATTGCTTCGTCTAGGACTCCATTCTGTCATCTTTTTCATCCATCTTTGTTCTTCCGCCCTTCTAACGTGTCCGTACCATAACAACCGTTTTTCTTCTATATATGTGTTGGCATCTTTTTCCCTTCCCATTCTTCTCCGTATCTCCTCGTTTGATACTCTATCCATTCTGTTTAGCCTGCAGCATCTCCTCCAAAACTCTATTTCCGTTGCTGATATCTTTCCATTGTTTTTCTTGCTGGTAACGCATACTTCTGCCCCGTAGGTCATTATATTCTGTACCATTGTTCTGTATATCCGGCATTTGGTGTTCTTAGTTATATTTCTGTCCCATAAGATTGAGTTAAGTTGCCTTATACATGTTCTAGTTAGCGCCAGTCTGCTTTTAATTTCTTCCTCTTTTGTCACTGTAAACCCCAATTCAAACCTAAAAGTAGCAAATGTATATTATTAAAATATTACATACAGGATGACCCAGCTAAAACAATCTACCCTGAATAACTTTGTAAATTACTAAAATTTTAAAGAATCAGGGTACAGGTCAATAATAGTTTGAAGTGGGTCATCTCTTACCCTGTAAGTCATCTACAATACATCATCCCCCTAGCCTCATACCACCACCAACTTCAAAATTTTAAATGACAAGGGTTATCGAGTTATAGTTCATTTAAAAGAGTTTTCTGCTCTTTATGCCATCTAAAAATTTTATGAAATTCTGTAGATTCGTTTTTTAAAAGAGGTGTTTTGGATGGGTGCAATTAGTGGACTGTATTGAAATGTTTTGCTATTAAAATGACTTTAACACTTATGTAGAATGCCAAATATACACCTTTATTTATGCAAGTACAGTCACCCGTATTCCATACAAACTTTACACTTAATACTACTGTGGTACTCAAACAAAAACACTATTTTATCGCTAACATCCTGCCCGCCTTGGGAGCTCTTGACGAGAGCGTACAATATTACATAAATACATACACACATACCTGAATATGCTATAATGTATACATTGATTTGCTCTTAAGTGTTTCATTTTTAAAGTAAGTTATTACTTAAACTACTACAAATAAACTGCTTATTATTCTAATTTATCACTATTTTTGTTAGGCACTGAATTTGGCACATCACTAGGTAACGGGCACAATTTTTTGACAGGCCTTTTTATTTCACCACGCTTAGTTTTCACCATCACAACACGTACAATTCCATCTGACCCAGGGAATGTTGCTGTGACGCGCCCAAGGAGCCATTGTTGAGGAGGTAAGTTGTCCTCGATGACGAGAACCATCGTGTTGATTTGGATGTTGGTGACGTTGTGGTGCCACTTTCCTCGAACCTGGAGTTGATGCAAGTATTCGCGATGCCAGCGCTGCCAGAAGTGTTGTTTAATTTGTTGAAGACGTTGCCAGTGGTTTAATCGATTTTCAGGAACTTGTGACAAGCATTCTTCAACAGGATGAACGAGAATATCTCCAACAAGGAAATGTGAAGGAGTTAGGGCAATAAGATCATTAGGGGAATCGGATAAAGGAGTCAATGGCCTCGAATTAAGTATGGCTTCAATTTCAATAACAAGCGTGTTTAGTTCTTCGAACGTAAATGTTAACGTGTTTGTAACCTTCAGCAAATGATTTTTGACTGCCTTGACTGCTGA
This sequence comes from Limonius californicus, assembly GCA_014611495.1. Taxonomy (NCBI): domain Eukaryota; kingdom Metazoa; phylum Arthropoda; class Insecta; order Coleoptera; family Elateridae; genus Limonius; species Limonius californicus. Next base: position 25,302 of record JABXWE010017688.1, read on the forward strand.
CTCCCACAAGCCGCCGAAGTGTGGACTTCTCGGAGGAGTAAATCTCCAACTAATTTTTTGTTTCATCAATTCTTCTGTTAATGTTTCTTCATTGTTTCTGAGGAACTCGTACAACTCTTTGAGTTTCTGGTTGGCTCCGACAAAGTTAGTAGCATTGTCGGAGTACAGTTTGTGACAAATACCTCGTCGTGCAACGAAGCGTTTTAAAGCTGCTATGAAGTTGTCAGATGTTAAATTGCTTACCACTTCTACATGTATAGCCTTCGTTGTAAAACATACAAATATGCACAAGTATGCTTTATTGTTTATTTGTTTACCTCTTCTTCTACCTTCCTTGACTAGAATAGGTCCGGCATAGTCTACTCCTGCCACCAGGAATGGACGCTGAGTTGCCGTCACTCTTGTTGCAGGTAAGTCGCCCATTATGTGTTGAGCAACCTTTGGGTTTCGTTTAAAGCATGTTAAACAAGATTTAACCACCCTTTTTGCCATTTGTCGACCTGCTAGCGGCCAAAACTTCATTCTAACTGCTGCCAATAACTGTTCTTGACTACAATGTAGTAATCTTTCATGTTCTTCTTTGGTTATAAGATACGTTATGTGATGGTTTTTCGGTAGAATATAAGGATGCCTTTGATCGATTGAAACTTCTGCTCTTCCTATTCTTCCACCTACTCTGATTAATAAATTTTCATCTAGGTTCGGATTTAACATAATTAGTTTACTTTTCTTGTCGACTGTGTTGTTTGCTTGAAGATCCTTAATTTCTCTTGAGAAACCTTCTTCTTGAGCCATACAGATTATTTTTCTTGTAGCTACTTCTAACTCTTCAAGTGTTAGTTGTGTTGTCTTTGGTACTATGTTTGCATGCTTTCTTGCACGATTTATGAATCTGTAACAGTATGCCATTACTCGTTGTAACTTCTTCCAACTGGAGAATTTTTGAAGTAAGCTGTAATTTACTGTTGTTGTAGTGCATGCTAATGTTGCGGGTTTTAATTCAAGTGTTGCATCTTGAATTTTTGGTGCTGGATTCAAAACCTTTGGCCAATTTGATTCTTCTTGGTGGAACCATGAAGGCCCATTCCACCATGCAACATTTTTTTGGATGTGTTGTGGCAAACAACCTCTCGATAACAGGTCAGCAGGGTTGTCAGAGGAACTGATATGCCGCCATTGTGCTGTATCTGTTATTTTTTGAATTTCGCTGACTCTATTCGCGACAAACGTTTTTAATTTATATGGTTCGGTGGTTATCCACCATAGGGTTATAGTAGAGTCCGACCACAGAAAGACTTGGTTGAAGTCTAAGTTAAATGAATTTTTTACTGTTTTCAAAAGCTGTGCCAACAGTAACGCTGCACAAAGCTCGAGTCTGGGTAGAGAGATTTTTTTGAGCGGAGCAACTCTTGCCTTTGAGCACACAATTCTTACTGTGTTTTCATTAGCTTCTGATGATCGTACGTAAATCACTGCTCCATAAGCATGCTCTGAAGCATCAGCAAAACCATGTAGTTGTAAATTCTTATAATTGGATTGAAGCAGACATCTTTGTATCTGAATGTCATTAAGATGATTTAAATTTTCTTGTATCATTTTCCACTCCTCAAATATGCTGCTTGGAACTGGCTCATCCCAATGAGACTTTAGCTGCTACAATTTTTGCATGACTAATTTCGATTTTACGATTATTGGTCCAACTAATCCCAAAGGATCAAATAATTTACTGATTCTAGTCAATATTTGCCTTTTAGTAATAGCAGAGGATGGCTCCTCTGTAACTTGGTAAGTAATTGTGTCTTTGCATGGGTTCCAACTTACACCGAGAGTTCGTATAGGTCTATTCTTTTCTTCAAAAAATGATAACATTGTGCTGTTTCCACCTTTCTCTAACAGTTGAGGGCAATTAGACATCCATTTGTCGAGATGAAAACCTCCTGTATGCATTATTTGTATTAGTTCTTCCTTTGTTTTCGTTAACTCATTTATGTTATCATTCCCGGTAAGTAAGTCGTCGACATAGAAATCGTTGAAGATTACTTCACATGTTTTTGGATACTGATCCATGTTGTCCTTTGCCAATTGTAGTAATGATCGTGTTGCTAAGAATGGCGCTGAGGCCGTACCGTATGTCACGGTATTCAATTTGTACTCTTGTATCGGTTGGTCTGCACTTTCTCGCCAAACTATTCCTTTGTAGATTGCATTCTTCTGCCTTCATTAGTATCTGACGATACATTTTAACTATATCTCCTGTTAAAACATACCGATGTTGTCGAAATCGTGTTATTATTGTAAATAGATTCTGTTGGATGGTTGGTCCAATCATCAATATGTCATTAAGGGAAACTTGATTTGTTGTTTTGCTGCTGGCGTCAAAAACAACTCGAATTTTTCTTGCTTCATCACTTTGTTTGAAGACCGCGTGATGAGGTAAATAATTTACCATTGTTGTGTCTTCATCATCGCCTGCCTTTGTCATGTGACCCAAACCTTCATACTCTTTCATGAATAAAGAATATTGTTCTTGTAAGACTGGATCCTTTAATGCCTTTCTTTCATATGCTTCAAGTCGTTTAATTGCGTTTTCCTTGGAATCTCCCAAGCATGTTGGATCAGTTTTGAAGGGAAAACATACAACAAATCTTCCTGTTGCATCTCTGGTGTGAGTGTTAGCAAAATGCGCTTCACATTCCAACTCTTCCTTTGAATGATGCTGTATTTCTGCGAATTCTTCAATTTTCCAAAACTGTTCTATTGAATTTTCCAATGATTTGTTTGCAGATAGGGAACAAACTGATTCTTCTTTGTAATGAGATGTATTTCTAGCTACCGGTCCAGAAATTATCCAACCTAACACAGTTTTTTGTAAAATCGGTAAACTGTTTCCAAGCCTTATTTTTTCGTTTAGGAGAATATCGAAATATGATTCTGCTCCAATAAGGAGATCTATCTCACCAGGTTTGTCATAGTTTTCATCTGCTAATTCTACTAAAGGTAAGTTTTCTATGTTGATTGTAGTTGTTGGTAACTGGCATGTAATTTTTGGCATGATTAGAAATTCCATTCTTTTCTTGAATTTTGCTTTGTCAGAATGTATTTCCAAGTTTGTACTTTTGTTTATTAACGTGTGATTCTCACTAATGCCTGTAACTGTAAGTTTAGCATTATTTGTTTCATTGTGTATTATATCTGCAAATTTTGATGTGACAAAATTCGATTGCGAGCCACTGTCCAATAGTGCTCGTGCCTTTTGCCAGTTGCCGTATTTGTCCTTGACTTTAACTACTGCTGTAGCTAATAGAATCTGCGATGGCTTTATCAATGCTTTAGCATTGACCGTTTGTGTAGAATCGGCGGAATCCTTTTCATCTGGTTTGGTTTCTTGATTTTCCTGCGCTTCTTCTTTGTGTAGCATGGTGTTATGATTCTTGTTACACTTCTTACACTTGCTGTTTGATCTACATTTTGATGCATGATGTCCTGGCTTTAAACAGTTAATACAGCAATTAAGCTGTTTGATATAAAGAAATCGATCATTCGCATTTTTCTTCATGAATTCTGGGCACTGATACAAAGCATGATTTGCCTTACATAATTTGCAGTTTGATCCATTTGATGTGTTTAAATGTACCGTGGTTTTGTTTAGTACAGCCCTTGTTGTTTGTGATTTATTTGTCTTGTCTGTTCTCTGAAGTATCTGACATCTGACTTCCAAAAAATCTAAAAATTGTTGTAAAGTAGGTAACTCTGTGTTTGTGACTGTTTGCTTTTCCCACTCTTTTGCTACGTAATTATCCAATTTCTCCGAAATTATGTAGATCAACAATGTGTCCCATGTATCAACGGGTTGATTTAATACTGTTAATGCTCGTGTATTTGTGTACACATTGTCAAGTAATTTGCGTAGTTGACTGAAAGACTCCCTTTGAATTTTCTCAAATTCCATTAACGACTTAATGTGATTAAATACCATAATTTTCTTGTTTTCGTATCGCTTGACAAGTATTGACCAAGCTGTTTGATAGTTTTTTGCTGAAATTACTAACCCTTGAATTGCTTGAGCAGCATCGCCTTGGAGAGCACCTTTCAAATATCGGAATTTTGCAATTTCTGCGACAGCTTCATTTTCGTGAATGACGGACTTAAAGGTGTCGGAAAATGCAGGCCACTCTTCAAACGAACCACTGAATGTAGGTAATGGCAATTTTGGTAACGATATGCCACTCGAATTTGACTCCTGGTCGTTGCATACGCTGCGTTGGTTAGATTCGAGACTACTTGCTACTGAAACTGCATCCTCATTTTTGAGTTGATTATTTTCTACAAGGAATTGTTTGACTAACGCCACATTACTGTAATATGAGGATTCA
>JABXWE010017689.1:0-14860 GCA_014611495.1 Limonius californicus
ATTCAAATGATTTTTATTTTCTGAATAGTATATGAAGGGTAAAATGAGGTGATATAAAAAGTTTTTTGAAAAATTATAAGGGGCCTAAATTACGAATTTTCAAAATTTTGGAAATTTTCAAAAAATTATTTCTCAAAAACTGCTCCAAGGAATTTTTTTAAATTTCATATGTCGATAGACCTCGCAAGGGGCTATCGATATGTTTTTTGAAGAACTCCGTAATTTTCCTGTGGCGCCCTCTACGAAGCTTGGAAGTTTGAAACTTCAAACTCCTTTAATTAATAAACCAAAAAAGATAGGAAGCTGGGGTTTTCACTGAATCGCTCAGTACGTAATGGAGCATATGAATATGCAAAGAAATATTACACTCGTGGATATATGTAAGCGCACCGGCCCCCTCCCCCTCTTTTTTAGAAAAATATTTTTTTTATTCTAACGGTTGTTATTTGTTTGCGTCAAAGAATCTTTTTCCGCGAAAATAAAAAAAATCGATTTTTTATGCCCTACAAAATATAATTTCCAGGGACTTAGAAAATTTTACCTCGGTAGCAATAGCGATCGGTACTAGTTAGACCGCGCGACGGCCTAGCGGTACGGACAGCCCCGCGCACTTTGGTTCAGAACCATTGCCATACTGTCGCGCTACATTCATTTCTTTAACCGGTATTACAACAACAAGTTATAAATTATTTATCAAAATTTTGTATTTAATACTTAATTTTCGAAATCGAGATTTTAACGGAAATATCCGTTTTGGGTCTCTAGGAATCCAAAAAAGTGGTTTTAAAAAAATGTCTGTCTGTTATAAAATCACAGCAAACTCAATTTGCAGTCACAATATCACGTATATAGTAGAGAATGAAGTATGCCTGGTTGCATATTAAAAGGAAATTAAGGGGCACCGCAGATATTTGGCGGGACTTCTTACAAGCCTTGTAAGTCTATTCGTTACGAGGCAAGGTTTTAGGATAGCACTTGAACAACCGTTTTGAGGAAAATAACTCTACTGTTGAAAGATGATATGAACAGTTTCCAGTATGGGAAAGTCCAGGGAGGCAGTCGCGTCCACTTATTTTTTAGGTGATCAATAAGTTTAAGATTTCGTGTCTTTCCCCAATTTTCCAATGGATACTCTTTGCTATTCGATACTATAAAACGTTGTTTAAATCGTGGTTCAAATTGATTAGTAATTAATGTGCTGACTTTTTGAAACCAATCAATTGAAGTATTTTTAATATAGGTCAATGCTATGTCTATTGCTTCGAGAAAAATCATTTGAGTTGCTTTTTATATGACTTTTAGTTTGGTAAATACAAAAAGTAATTATTAAGTTGGCATTTTTTTAACAGTTCTTTATTTTTCAACAACTCATCATCATCATCATCATCTGACATCGAGCTGACTCGAGGGTCACAAGATATTTTCCTTGGTTATTTTTAATTGTAGTCATACTGTTGTATTTTGACATTGTCAAACTACAAAGTTTCGTATATTCAATTATTAGAATTCTTGTTATTGTGCTACTGAAATTTTCATTTAATATTGTTTACGTCGTTTTACATAACCTACGCATTTGGTAACCCTGCAAAGTTCATCAAACAAGATGTTTTGACTTATGCCTGCTTCGTTTTTGTAGTGACATGATTCACCGATGTGAACGTTGGTACCAAGGGCTTTTAGACACGAAGGTGACGTCATTTGAGCTTAATATAATAAACTATGGCCTAGTCTGTCTCTTTTCTAGCCATCGTTGTTAACTTTTCGCTTGGCTCCAAGTGCCAAGCGATCGTGACGAGACTAAATCCCGAAATCAATGATTCTTTAGCTATTTAGTGCTGCTTGGTCGAACAATATTCAACAGCGAATTAAACTTAACTTCTACTGGCGTTGTCACGATGTCTTTAAAAAGTTAAAACGAGAAAATGAATCGTGGAAGCCTTTTACTTATTTTTTTTTTAATTGAAATTTGAATTTTGAACTGGATTTCAATGCCAAGTTGGCTGTAGCTGTGACTATTGTCTGTTGAGTGTTGACTATTACTAAACTCCGAATTGAACGAAATCGTAAAAACTTTCTACAAAACATTAAAATCTGATACAAAAGTTACTTAAAACGCGCCACTGCATATTGTTCCTACTTACTGATGGAATTTTAATGCAACTATTAAACTGTGCACAATAACTTTAAGTACAGATTTGCTAACAGTTCACTAATATACATAAATGCCTTATTATTTGGAAGGCTGAAACAATTACGTTTCAACAAAGGAAATTTAGGTAAAACGGTTATTGTTGTAGGTGAAGCAACTATTTCTGCTATGCTTATTTTTTGCTGTGTAACTGTATGACATTTTAAATGAAATTTAGCAATTCATCTCTTAAATGAACTATGTTGCACTGAGTTTAGAAGGGGTCAAGTTACATTAAATCGTTTAATGTTGCAAATCGGGGATTTAAAGGGAACTCTTGCCTGCAACAGGAACTTCACAAAACCATTGATGGTTAAATGTAATGAAATCTTTTTCAATGATTTGGAAGAATCATATTTAGTTAGAAATTATGTAACGCCAATCTATGCATAAAATGTTAGCAATTGCTATTGCCTATCATACATATTTAAGATGTAGTAGCTGGGCTCGTGGTCTACGCTTAACTCCCTGTTTGGTAATTTCTTGTAAAAAGTTATATGTAATGTTTGCGAGAAACGGAGCAACCGATTTCATTCGGCCAGCTGCCCGTGTGATTATTAGTTCCAAGTTGTTCCGCTTTTTGTTATAATATCTGAGTATAAATCGACATCGCTCGCATGTTTAATATGTAGTAGCTGGACCCGTGGGTTACGTACAACTCTTTGTTTGGCAACTTCTATTTAAAAGTCATATGTAATACAATAGAAAATGTATAAAGTAACCACCCAAAGGACTGGTGCGAAATAGTCACTTTCAGCTTATAGAAATTAAATTACGTATTATTATGTAGCTCATTCAATTTTGTGATACATCAGAAATAAAATATAAAAGATAGAAAACTTCTATCAGTAAAATAGTAAAACTAATATGGATTATTATTATGGAGCTTCCACAGGTTTTGTAGGCCTCTCGCTTTGGTGTGAGATAAGGCTAAGTTAGTTTGTACAATGCACAACAGGGCCCGACTCTGCGGGTTACCGTATTGGTACGTAACCGTACTTAACTGACCAGTGTATGGTGTATGCTTGTGGCGTCTTGTTACTCCTCCAGTGCGACCGTAATACGAGGAATGCCATTAATTTGATGCCCAATAGCAAATACAAACCGGGACCCAGTACCGACCAACCAGGGAAATAGAAACATTTTCTGACTCCTGGAGTGATTCGAACCGGGAAGCATTTGGACTATTACTCAAACGCCTGACTCTCATACCACCGAGCCACTCCAGAAAACTAATATAGATAGCTTATTAAAATTAAATGCACCTTATTACCTTAACAGTTTCCAATGGGAAAAACGTTCTTTGGGTGTTCCACGAATTGTCGAAATCTAAATAACTAACACTTTTACAAGATGAATACTTCTCAGACTATTTTAGAACTTTACTTGCAGAATACAAAATAAATCTAATTGTATTCTGACTGAAGGTACTTTTAACTATGCAGGTAATAATAAATATGTATTATAGTCTTTAACTAAAGTACCTGAGGACCGAGACATCACAAGCATTTCTCAGATAAGGGGTAGGTACTTATGTAAAGAAGCTTATTGTATTACGTAGGGTCAATAGTTAATCTGGTAACATTAACAGGTAGATATTAAGATATATTTGCTAGTATTGGTCACCGGTCACAATCGGCAGGTGGGCGCTATACAGAAAAGAAAATACCTTAGAAAATGGGATTTCGACAAGGACCGGGAAAAACTGGTCACACTGACTGGATGGTCATAATAATATAGAAGTGGTCACTTTTGTAGGTTTTACTGCATTTGCAAAAAGTTGACTTACCGATTTCATTCGGCTATAGGTCTGTGTGTTTATTAGTTTCAAAGTACTATAGTAATTAGTCTTCTAAACCAAAGCTTGTAATAAATCGAATCTAATGTATAGTTGGAGCAAACTTTTAGTAGCGAACGTTAAGCTGTTGACTTAAAGGTAAGCTGCAAGTGCTAGGGTCGTTGCAGGTAGGCGATCGAGCTTTTTTTTAATTAAAGGTTTGGTTTCATAGTTTGGAGCATACTTCTGTTCAACCTTAACGATGTATTCCACGCAATTTCTCCAATGTTTATCAATTTCACAAGCAGCATTTCTGATAAGACTCAGGATATTGTCGCTTAACCTAGGAGAAGTATTTCTTTTTTGACGTTTGTTTTCAGAGTGCTCCACATCATTTCGATCGGATTAAATCCACAAAAGTAGGGAGGTAATCTCAAAACATTATGGCCGTTTGCAAGGGCAGTTTTATCAACCAAACATGATTATTTAAAATTCTGTTCTTCTATTAGTTTTAACAAAGCTGGATTAGTTTTCACATTTCCAATAGAAACATTATTTTCATTTAAAAATTGTATAATATGTGGTTTTTGGTGCTGTGGTTGGGTATCTTTTTAATTTGCCCGGAACGGCAGAATGTGTTATCCACCACAATCACGCTGTTTGTCGGAATGTTGGGAAGTAGAAATGTGTAAAACCACTCTTTAAACATTTCGGCGTTCATATCTTGGTGGTAATCTGTAATTCTAATGTAATCTTACCTATATACCTTTATTATAACATTTTATAATATATATTATAAGTATACGCAGTTCCAATAACAAGTTGCACAGCCGGATTTTACTGCCATTGCCAAGAAAGATTAATGCGGCCCTGACCACAGACCAACAAGCACCAACACTATTGTTTAGAGATTACATGCTACCTCTCCTCTTCTTCTTTATGACGTTTTTTTCCCTTTAGGGTTTGTCGTTTTTAGCCTCCATATTTCACGGCCCTCCCAGTCTCTTTGTTGAAGATCTCTTTCCACCATTATGTTCGTTCCATGGGTTTTCCATTTGCAGCATGGGCTACCTCTTCTTCTTTTCCCCTTGGCGACCATTTGAATATGTTTTTTGACCACCTGTGTTCTTGCATCCTTTCTACATGGCTGTACCAACGGAGGGTTCCATTTTCGAAATGTTTGGTAATGGACGAAGTAATTCCCATTTCTTTCCATATCTCTTCCGTTCTCCATCTCTCGTTTTGTAATTTGTAAACATCTTCTGAAAAAGTCCAATTCGACTGTTCTTATTTTGATTCTCAAGCTTTCTGTTACTGGCCAGACCTCTCCCCCATATAAGGTGATACTTTCGATTAATGATTGTACTATGAAATATATATTTCTTGGTTTCCCCTCTTATGATATTGTTCCATAGGACTCGGTGTAGTGCTGTTGTTTACATCTTCTTCTATTGACCCATTAGCTGAGATAATTGAGCATAGGTATTTATAGTCCTGACAGTGTCGAATGGTCTCATCTCCGATGTGTATGTCTTGTTGTTCTCCGCTTATGCGCATGTATTCTGCCTTGTTAATGTTAATTTTCAGTCCATACTTCATTAATTCGTTCTTTAGTTTCAATCATGAAGGTCATGTTTTCTTTGTTTTTGGTAAAAATTATTTGGTCATCAGCAAAAAGTAAATGTTTTAGTTCTCTGTCTTCTATACTAATTCCCCTTTCTTCGCATTTGTGTTCCCAACTTGCAACCATTTTATCAACGTATATATTAAATAAGAGCGGCGATAGTGTGCATCCCCGTTTTAAACCTTTTGTTATTTCGAGATTTTGAGAAAATCTATTTGCTATTTTTTACTTTCCCTGTTGTATGTATACAAAGTTGTTTTACTATTCCAATCTATTTTCCTGTTACTTCTAGTCTTTCCATAACTGGCTATATTTCGAATCTGGGTACACTATCATATGCTTTCTCTCAGTATATATGCTACATGCATCTCAATGTTTTTGGCTTTATTTTTTTCTATTAGTTGTTTGAGGGAGAGTATATTATCTAAACATGAAATATTGGATCGGAAACCGATCTGCTGTTCTGCTATTTCTTTCATATTTTGTTGAATCATGTTTTTTATTATTCTGCCAAAGACGCCCGCCGTTGAAGGGATGACACTTAAACCTCTGTAAATACCACATTTTTTATCCCTTTTTTAAATATAGAAGATATATATGATGTATTCCATTCTATTGGGACATTTTCCCCTTGTCCAATTTTTCTAAAGATCTTCGTCAAGAAATGTATTATTTTTCTCCCTCCATATTTCAATAATTCTATCTTAATCCCGCCTGGCCCAGGTGCCTTATTATTGTTTGATTCCTTCAGGGCTTTCTTTACATCTTCTACTTGTATTTCTTCGTGAACATGCTACCTGCTGCCTGGTAATCGCATTTGAGTAGGGATTTAAACATTCGCTACTATTTGGTCCTACTTTACTAATACAATGCTTAAAACTTTCGATGTTTCTAAAAATACAATGAATATATTATTGTGAATCATCTTGTATGTAACGGGTAATTCACTAAAGTATAGACTAGTAATAGTTTTACTGGAACATTTGTTTTGTGATTGTGGATGAATAGTCTTAAAATAGAAATTATGAAATTGTAAAATGTAACACGATACAAGCCACAATCTGAGAAGAATAACTAGTTTTGCAATTAATATCATGCTTGTTTAGCGTGAACTAATTGGACCCGTGGGCTACCTTCCACGATTTGTGTAGTATCATTTTTTTAAATGTATTTCGAAACGATGGGGTAACTGATGATATTGGGCTGGCTGTCTAGGTCTGTTGTTTTCAAATTGTTTACTGTATATATATTTGGTATTTATTTATTCGTACAAATAACGTCTGCAAATGGCGGTTTTGTAAGTACAATGGCTTTGCAGGTTCAAATGTTGCATTTCTCTTCAAGTTATTCAAATATACATAGAATTTTGTATCATGTGTTCATTGAACACGTGTTGTGAGGCAAATTTATAGTAGAACATTTATATGGAGGATCATATTAGCCTAAGCGTGAAATAGTAAATGGAAGGATAGAGTATTATTATCATAAAAGCAATTGCAAATCCCAACCACAAGTTACTTGTGGTTGCAATATTAGAGCTTCTATGAACTGTATTTTACCAATTAACAATAGAAATTCCCTGAAAAATTAAGTGTCCTTTTTCCAAGCTTCTTCTGTTAATAATGCCGGTATTGTATTTGCTTGCACTGATACAATATTTAAACATTCGGAGCTCCCCAAAAATATACAGTTGTGTACAAAATGCTGTTGGCAATAAACTTACTATCATTTGATTTATATTTTATTTTTCTAATCCTCCAATGTATTCTAAATTACTTTTCATTTAATATTTCTCCATGGATAAAATATAATCTGCTACCTGTTTTGTAAATTTGCGTTTTAAATTACCTTAACAGATTCATTAATTCTTTGCTATCCCTTTTCAAGTAGTTTTGTATTCTCCTTTTTCAACAAGATGAGCAAACTAGATGCTATGCCTGGTTCTGTAGTACGATTACAAACTGCTGCAATGAATCATTAAAAGCAGAACATCACACATTCACACCGTGGGATAATCTGTGATCGTAAAATTCGAATATACGTTGCAGTAATTAAGTTGGTGCTATATGGAAAAGACATATCGAACTGCTTTGCCCATTTTCTTATGCAATTGTTAGGAAACCTCTCAAGATGTGTAATTTCAACTGCTCGTCTACTAACAGAAAAAATCAAATATTTGATATTTGCTTGCCTTACTTTACCTGAACGACTTCTATTAGTAAATGCATTTGAAAGTTCAATTTACTTAAGCATCCCATAAATTAACCAACTCCTACGTTGGTGGTAAAAGACTTGCAAGCCATGCTTAAGATTCTAGCAACAGTCGAATTTTACTACAGATTTTATGAAAGTTTCATAAAGTTAACCAGTTTGCACATTCGCTTTTAACTGCAGAATTATTTATAGCCAAGTTATTATGGCGACCATAACGTTTTTTATCGACCGGTTATTAGTATGTGCTGCACAAAAATAAGTTAACACGAGCAGGTTTTCTAACAGCCCATCTAGTAGTACCGTCGCTATGACCACATATGACAGTGATTAACAAAAAGACATGTACTTGGAATACAGTTTTGCTACGACACTGTTTCAAAATATCCTAGCATTAACCTACTTTAAGCCTATGGAGGTAAATACAACAAAACGCCATTTAAAACATGATTCATCATTATAAAAAATGTGCATTAGCATTTTCCTCTGCAGGCCGTTTAGGCTGCAAACCCCGACCATCAGCTCTGCAGGTCGCTGACCGTTTCAAACCTGTAACGCCTGAAGGAATCCACCATAACACGGCTACATGGCTGTTCTTGATGTATAGCTCGTCTAGCTCTTATCAGCCTCTACGTCAATGGGATGGTATTTCTTCCGATTTGAACGCACCGCCTCGAAGGAACAGTACGTAGGAGTTGCTTCACGGGGGACACATTTCGTCTGCTCTTTAGGGTAGCAAAAACCTGTTGCGTTACCTGGTTTCTGATGGGTTACATTTTAGACATTCCTGAAGAATTACGTGTCCGTAGGGTGACTGCGATGGATAGTTATGGAGGTATTCAAATTGCCCTTTAAATATTCATGAGCTTCAATGTGAAATTTTTGTAATTCACGGAAACGCTTAACAAGTTGCCTTGTTACGGCTTCCAAAACACATTAGTTTGCTGGTATGGTTGGAGCAATCTTTGTTGAAACATTCCCTGGATTTATAAGTATTGTTGATTCATAATCTTGCACTTAAGCGTTCTAGGCGAAAACTAACACAATGGCCTATAAAAGTTGTAAAATAAGCGTGTTGAAGAAAGTACTTCACATCAAAATTCCTTGTAGAATTTGTATATAATGGCTTTAATTACAAACACAAACAAGTACTATGTTTTCGGCGTAAAGATAAACAAGATTTTGGTTTGAATGTATTTGTATAGCTACAAATATTTGGAGTTTCTGAGAAACAGGAAACAATATTGTAGTTTTTACCTATACAGAGTTCACGACCCCTGACAGCAAAAAATATCTATTACATTGTAGAAGTAATACGAGTATTGTTAAGAAATACAACGTATAGTGTAAAATCCAACACATGAAAGAAAACATTTATAATTCTGAGTAAATACAAGTTTCAGCAAATATACTTTCCCACTTAAGCTTTAACAAAGCAGCTTTGCACAGGATATAACTGTTAAAACTCTTACCTGTTGCAGTCACAGATGGTTTGCTGGAATGCGACGTTCTGCGTTCAATGATACGTTGAAAAGAGTTTCGGATTTATATTAGCCTTTTGGTTATTTTTCAACCACACCGTTGTATATTAAAAACTCTTCAACCTATTTGTGTGGTGTATAATTGGAAACTCTTATCTTAAAAAATTAAAAAACAACCAATTTTAGAATCATTAATGATTATATATAAACATGCTTTAAAAGAAGCACAGAAACAGGAAACGATTATGTATAAAGCTTTTACCAGATATAGTTTAATTACAGAGGCTTGTCGGAATCATTCAATAATAGAAAAAAGTTGAAAAGGAAATCAAGACTTTCACACTATGAATGGTAATATTTTTTTGGATGTAAATAAAATAAATGGCAGTGGAAAAAATAAAATAGAATATCATCAAAGCGTGGTATGAGACGTTTCTAATTTTCTTTTAATATAAGAAGAAATCAGACTGATTCTACAAATATGAAACAAACATAAATATCAAGATGAATGTTATGGGACTAACAAGATACATGAGTGGAATTTTAAACGACACTTACTCAACTCGTAGGTTACGTTCTACGCTTGTTTAGTAGCATCCTTGTAAAAATAATACTCTATCAAATATTTTAGAGGAGAACTGATTCATGTTATCTATCTGGGCGTCTTTGTGTTTATTAGTTTCAAAAATATGAATACTTTCATAATATTAATTTTCTTCAAAGTTATTAAAACAGCATAAATTCCTAGAATGAGATCTTTGTTGGTATAAATGCCTTCGCGAACGGTGCTTTTTAATATAATTCAAATCGAATATCCATAATGTAACTCGTGAAATCAAACTTGAAAAAAAAGTACATGTAGCTGACATTACATACAGGAAAAAGAGAGTAGTGGCGATCCTGTCTTTCCAGATAGCTTTAAATTAGTTGTCTCAGCTGTTATCGATTGCAGTCATTAGAGCGTTAATTTGTTGTGTTTAAATGAATTTCTAAATAATAAAAAACTGAATTCGCAGTGCTGCACTATTATATGTAATAATGATATTAGATATGGAAAGACCAACAGATCACAAGAAACATTAAGATAGCTCTAGTGAAATCACTTATCTTTACAATCTTTATGTATAGGGCAGAGACGTGGACAATCAAAGCATCAGACTAAAAGAGAATAGATGTATTCCAGATGTGGTGCTGGCGTAGAGCGCTGCGTGTATCGTGGATAGAAAGACGCACTAACGTATCCATATTGAATGAAATAGGAGAGACAGACAGGCTTTCCACGATATGTCGCCGACGAATTCTGCAATACTTTGGCCATACAATTAGAAGACAACAGATAGTCTAGACCCTACAGCAACATCCTGCAGGGGAAAGTAGAGGGCAATAGACGAAGGGGCAAATCACCGACAAGACGGCTTGATCCAGTAAAAACCATAACAGAATGTCCACTACAAAATACGCTCAGAGTGGCTCAAGATCGGCACTCATGGAGCAACACCATAAACAAATGCACGTAATCATGGCATCGCGACTTCGCAGACATGATAATACGACAGAGAAGAATGATATTAGCCAACAAGGGTTTAAATGGGTTAGTGGTTCAAGCGTCTGTCCTTGACGCCACAATGTGTCGAAAACAATTTTTCTAATACTTCAAATAACCAAAATACCAAGCTGATTCTTCGCAGGAGCCTGTACATGAGGACATACATTCCAATTTTGATCTTAAAAATTTTTTGGAATATCCCGCGGCGCCCTTAGCGCCATCTAGTATTACCACTATGTACTGCTGTATATCACGTAAATGGGTATTGATTTGAACTAAGATCACTGTAACACCCGACCTATTTCTTCCGAGGAGATTGTTCTGGTAATGTAGGTGGTTGCGTTCTAATATACAGCAGTATCCTTAATGTATAAGAATATGGCCCTTCCGTAAGTGACGCGTAAATTTACTGCTTCTACGTTGAAGAAATCATAATTAATAGTTATAACAAAAAATAATAATAAAAAAGTCTGCGATGGCCGGGAATCGAACCCGGATCAACTGCTTGGAAGGCACCTATGATAACCATTACACCACCTTGCCGCTGATGTATTTCTGTTGTACAAAGGGAGTACAATGATCACAGACCTTACAGAAACATCACCCTGTCGATTTTTGTATTTAACAAATAAGTCATCATTTGCGTCCTATATACAGGGTGAAATACTTATTTAATATAAACACTGCATCAACATATTCTTCATACTCAAATAATTCACAACTACCGTGACGTTTATTTCTGTTTTTTAATTGTCGGTATAGTTAGTTGCCTACACAATAGGCGTAATTGACGCGTTCTTTTTAAAAGTATCCTTAGGCAATATATACTAAAAAGAATAATTCCCTGTGTGTATATATAGATATATATCCATCCATTTTTCTCACCTCAGTGCATGCTTTTGTTAATTGTAATGGATCATACGTTTTGCATTCCATTAATTCAAATTTTCACAGTTAAGGCGGTGGAAAAGGCATTTCAAGGGATGATAGAGTTATGCACAAGCTTCACCAAAACGACACAATTTTACTACCTTACTAAAAGGCTTTTAAATGGAGTAGCTAACTTGCCTGATATTCCGTTATGATAATAAAGTACTAAACGTCAGATTGTTGAGCATTTATACAGCATATGGTAACCAGCATTTATAGCAGTAATAATGATATTGGTCCGATGCACATTTTTGTTTAATTCGCGAAAGAGCTGTTCGTTTCACAAAACTTACTGTTTGGTCTATATCCCCTGTGGTCATTATAAAGTCTCGCTTCTTTCAAAATCAATTAGCATAAAATCGAAAAGGTTTATGGTTTCAACAAGATACAGCCATTGTTCAAACTGTAAGGGCGGGAAAGGCAGCTATTAGATTAATATTGTGCATGTAAACCGGCCGCCTTACTCGCCGGGTTTAATATGCGTCGAATTTTACTGAGATAGCCCAAGAGCAAATTTTATACAACGTCCAGTTATCATTTCAGACTTCCGTAACAGAACTTTTGAAGAAATTCAATGGATCCATGTATTTACTGTAGCGTGTCATGATTCAATCTGTTCAAGAACGCAGGAGTGTGTTTAATGGAGGTTATGCGGACGATATTATTTTTAAATAGTTCATAATATTGATTTACATCTGCCATCCTTGTGATTTGAGCTTCCTTTTTTTAATTATATGAACTAGGTTGGTTCAGTAATTGTTTAATTTTAAAAACCGTTCACTATTTATGCCTAGCCCTGTAGGAATGGACGCAAGCGTAGTTAACCTTGGCGGGTTTTGAAAACGATGTAGCTTGTCTACATTTAATCATAATATATCAAATATAAGTTCCAAATTAAATCTAGAAACGCTGACAAGATGTGTACTGTTAATTAGTTCCGGCAATATGTAACGAAGTAGAAACTACTAATCTAAAACGGCTTCAAAAAATAATGGCATTGGAAATAAGCAAATGCTGTTTTCGAACTCATATTTTCTAATTAATAAGTAAAAACAAAATTATTATGATTACTGTTTTTATTTGTTAATTAATATTAATTGCAACGCAGTTGGTAACACTCAATTAACATACTATTGTCTAGCTATGCATTTTAGTTCGTATTTACTATTTACAGTACTATTCATACCTTGAACCTGTGCATATCGCTAAGAGAACATTAAACATTATTTTAGAATATTTTGATAAACTATTCAAACACATACCATTATGTATGGAAAGCTGACATGTTTTAGAAACCTACATGATTAAATGCGATGAAATCTTAAATCATTATTTAAATTAACGATTTTATAACAAAACAATCAAGAAAAAATCCTTTTTCAACTGCAACTCGCAGGTAATATGCAGAACAAAATCGCGAGTGGTTGCTTTATTAATTCATAATACAAATCGAAGACTATAATTCAAATAAAGTATAGAATCGAGATTGATAACGCCTTAACGAAGTGAAAAGAAGTTTTTATATACCGACTAAGGAAAGGGAAACAATTAGGAGGAGGATGGAACAGATTTGTTATGCTAATATTAATCGAATAAAATGCTAATCCACACAAGAATCTTTGGTAACAAATCGTTTCTCAGATCACTTTCTGAACGTACCATTCGTATTTCCGTTGTAGTACTTGATAGAAAATAAGCAATAAAACTTGGATGCAAAAAAAAAACGGATTCAAACTTTCAGACATCCTATACGAAATAGTTGTATCATAGTACAGTTTTATACACATATAAATTCTACCATGCATAGTACCGTATCTCCGTGTCCTTGTTACGCTTTTGTGGTTTTGGTATGTTATGCTAATTTAATTTGTAGCAGACATAGCAAATTTGTACAATGCCCTCTAAACACAGTAATCTTGTCTCTTTACCGAAAATAACATAATTGGAATTATTTCGAATTTAAAATATTAAAAATTCCATGTCCAATATTTGCTGAACGTATTATAGATTGTTTTGGCCAAGCATACGCAACTTCGCTTAGAAAAAATGCTTATATAAACATGCTATGAATTACTTAATTAAAAATGCTAACACGAATTAACACGTTGGAGAATGACGTAACTTTCGCTTTTCCTACAATCAACGACATCAAAAATGTCATTGTTATGACAGCAAAATGCCAAGCATTACGTATTCTTTGGCCAGACAATAGTGTAGATACTTTCAACTCGTTCATGTTAATGTCCGTCATTCTGTTGCGACATGTTACATGAGTTGAAATCTAATCTGTTCCAACCACTGAACTAAAATACGTTTCACGTTGCTACTATTGTAGTAAGTATTGAATAACCATACTTGTTTCAATTACTGGGTGATGATAATATGTACTCGATTTTGGAAATAGTTGAGTCTCTCCACGCTATGAACATTGACAGGCTTTATTGGTATATGATTTAGTAACACAATCAGTGAATTAAATCGTTCGCTCGTATGAAAAGTGTATCCTTTAACAATATGTAATTTATTTCATAAGTGATATTGACTTTCTGTCAGTTACCTTTTACAGCATTATTTACAATAGCATAGTTAACCCATTTGGGACTAGTGGGTCGTTTTCGACCCACACAAAAAAAAATTGATTTTTAATTGAAATACTTAATATTTGGCCGTCATTTTTACGTAATTTGCTAAACCAAGATCTTAAAATAGACCTGTAAGAAAGAATAGGTTTTAAAACATTTTTCTGTATTTTTTATGATTTTTCAATTTATGGCATGAAGCACGAGTTTGAACAGGACCGCTAAAAATCAAGTACAATCAGGTACAAAAATTTTGTTATTGATGTTTTTTTCAAATCATACAATCTAATATCTTCAAGTTTTGTGTGTGAATAGTTATTTTGCTGTTATCTTTCATATTGATAAGAGTATAAACAAAGAAAAACGACTGGGTCGTTTTCGACCCACTGGTCTCCTAGAGCAGTATACTGAGTAAGCAATTTGCCAACGAGTCTCAACAGGTTGCGCGTATAAATTTTGACTTATATCAGGGACGAAGTCAGAATAGCAGTGAAATTACAATGGGATTAGGAGAATCCGTAGTG
>JABXWE010017690.1:0-37514 GCA_014611495.1 Limonius californicus
AAGACGTCCTGTGTGCATCTGTGGTTACCAAAAGTACAGTATCCGTTACGTCCAACTTAAAGTTGAGAAATAGTTAACGTAAATAGCTAACTTTATATAAATATATATATATATATATATATATATATATAAGTTGTACTACTGCTGTCGCCACTTTTCGCATGGTAGATGCCATTACTTCCTATTTCTCAAATCTTCTTGTAGGTCTCTGCTCTCCATGGCTTCCCTAACTTCATCTTTCCACATCCTTGTAGGTTGGCCTCTCTTTCTTCTATTTGGTGGACGCCATATCCATAATTTACTTGGCCATCTTTCTACTGGCATTCTTCGCACATGGCCATACCATCTCAGTCATTTTGCTTCTATCGTATCCATAATGTCTGTGTTTATTCGCATTCTTTCTCGTACAACTGTGTTTCCCACTCTGCCCTGTCTTGTAATTCCACAGCTTCTCCTCTAGTAATCCATTTCCATAGCTGTTAGTCTAGATATATATTTCTTATTCATTTTCCACAATTCGGAACCGTACGTTCTGATGCTTTCCACTATAGTTTTATACACCATGATTTTAGTTTTCTCTTTATTTGCTAACTCCACAATAGACTGTTTAGTTGCTTCATTACTGTTCTGCCTTGCCCCACTTTACTTTTTATTTCTTTATCACTTCTACCGTTTTTTTGTTATATTTATGCTCAAATATTTGTAAACAATTGGTGGTTTAGCTGCAAATCTTTTCTTACTCTTCCAACGACCAGATATTCAGTTTCTGAGGTATTTAGCGTCAATCCCCACTTATATTCGTCATCCAGTTTCCGTAGCATAGTTAACTTTATCGCAACCAAAAAGGATGACTTTTGACTAACTTCCAAGTGCACGTTATAGCAGCATATCTTTAAAGCGATCTATAAGGGTTAGTTTTCGCTTACATACTCTGTAACAGATTCTGAAAGTTAAAAAGGATACACTTCTAAATATCTGCTAAAAGATTACCATAGTAAGTTGATAATAACTATGTTGCAATTGGATTTAATAATAATCGTCATTTTAGCTACTGACCGATTATCTAATTGCCCTGTAATTGTAAGAAAGACTTTAGAAGTCACTTTAGAAAACACTACTATTATACTACTATTAAGATTAAAATTGATTGTGAGTACATGATTTGGCGTATTTCAAATATTTGTCTAATAATAAATACCAATAGTTTGTGTTGTGTATTTTTTATATACTCATTCTATAAGAAATAAAGAGATCATCTTAATTCAAACTGCAATAGAGTCCTTCGGATAGAAAATGGCTTGCCTTGCACATACGCAGGGTATTTCTTGACAGAATGAGCAGTTCACTTATTTACCGTCAATATGGTTATCCTTGAAAGATAACCTTCTTGGGATGGTATAACGATTAACCACAGAACATAACATTTCAACTTTCACTATCAAAGGTTTACTTTTGGGTAGGTCCAGAAGGTGCCCGAACGATGACTTCGAAGGTTAGGTTTTGGACATCTTTTGTGGTTAACCAAACCATGACTTTCAAGGCTATCTTTTGAATACCTTTTATGGTTAATCAGCAGATGACTTTCAAGGATAGGTTTTGAATACCTTTTACGGTTAATCAGAAGATGACGTTCTAGGTTAGCTTTTGGATATCTCTTATGGTTAACCTTCTAGCGATTTTGAGGATGCGTTAAAGTTGCTCTATGGTTAACTAATTAGTGACATAGTTAACTTACAGAATAACTTTTGGTTGACTAATGGTGACGTATTTTGGAGAGGTTAATTTTTGGGTATTTTGTGGCTAACTTTAGTTATGAGGGGAATGTGCGACTTATTTCATTCATGTACTTATATCTGTTTTAATACCTGCTTCTATTTTTACCTTGTAGATTTCACCGGGTGGATAAACTTAAAACAATTACAATTTCCTTATATATCGTATAGTAGTGTTATTATAACTTTACATAAGTTTGAGATACAATTACAAAAGTTTTCTAACAGATGCTGCTTAAATTTCTACATAATCGTGGTTTTGTAAGGATTGCCTTATCCTACACTTCGCTGCTAAGTTAGGAACGTGTTTCTACTTTTAAGTTGAGGAGAAGCACGTGACATAGGAGAGGCCGCTGCCTAGCTGCTGGTCATAAAGACTGTTACCTATACTTAATCGAATCACTGGTATATATTTAATATAGTAAATTAGTAAATAGTGGCAGTTTACATGGCAACCATGCAAATTATGAAATTATGAGTATCATTAGAAATTTGTAGTATAATGATGCAAGTATACTTAAAATTGATGACATTTTCAGCTTAATCGCCTCAGTGATTAAGAAAATGAAAATATACATTGTTGGGATACAGAAAACGATTACATTGTGTAGCCCGTTACTATATTATTCAAAAATAAGTATTCAGTTAGTTTATTAAGCATTTGTAATAAGTTCTACCATGTCTAAAAGTCTGGGGTTCGATTCGCAGTATCGGAGCGTTGGATTTTTAACTGTCGGTCTTCGGCACAAGGAAATTGCAATCCCGCGAGGTATTTTGTCTAGTAAATCTTCTCTGAAGTAGAAGTGCTAACAGTTCTCTTATTTTGGAGCCCACGTTAAGCTATAGGTCCTGTATGTCTCTGACACTTTAAAACGCGCAACATACGCATAGGAGCGAAGATGGCTACGTCTCGTAAGAGATAAAGTACTTAAGGAAGACAAAGACGGAAAATAGGAAGCAAAACACATTGGGTTGGGTTCCTTGCTTAGAATGGGCTATGAGGATACAACAAAAAAAGTATAGTAAGCAATCCGGTAAGAGAAAACAAGAAAAGCAGAGACGAAGAAATACTTGGGATGATGAACTAAGCGATGCAGGATGCAGAATCTACATATCTTCCGCACAACAGCCACAGTATCGATTTTACACTGCTTCAGTGTTGATCTAGATAAACACGAATTAGTGTTAAATTTCTGTTAAAACTACCACATTTTCAACTGTGTAAATAATAATATACAGGGTTTACCAGCGGATTGAACTGTAGATAAAAAATATATACATGAAATTGAATTCGTATTTTATATTCCTAAACTAGGATTATAAATTCAGTTCTGTGCTATTTATTTGTATATAGTAGTTCTACGACGTCATAACTGCAATTTTCATGTGGAAATTGAGTTGTTATACGAGGACAGTTCATCATTTATGGTCTCTGATGTAGAAGTAAATGACTAAGACATTTGAAATAATTTTATTTCTCAAGATAATCCCCCAAGAAGGTTCACAAACTGAGCTTGAATGCCCGAATGAAAAACCTTTTTGTCCAGCACCGCAAAAACTGTGTTCCCCGAAGACGTTGTTTTAATTTGGGGAACAGGTGAAAGTCACTGGGGGCCAGATCTGCAGAATATGGAAGTAGTTGTAAAATTTCATATCCAGCATTGTCGATAGCAGCCATAGGAACACGGCTCTTGTGAGCGGGAGCATTGTCTTGGTAGAATAATAAGCCGCGTTTCAATTTCCCACGCCTTTTTTGCTTAATTGCCTTATAAACTTTTCGTATGAATTTTGCGTAATAGTCTCCCGTGATTGTGTGACCACGTGGTAAATAATCAACAAGAAGAATTCACTCAGAATCCCAAAACATTGCCATTATCTTTCCGGCCGATGAAGTCACACAGAACTTTCGTGGGGACGGGGAACCACGATGCCGCCAATTCACACTTTGCCGTT
Source organism: Limonius californicus (assembly GCA_014611495.1). Lineage (NCBI taxonomy): Eukaryota > Metazoa > Arthropoda > Insecta > Coleoptera > Elateridae > Limonius > Limonius californicus. Next base: position 3,726 of record JABXWE010017690.1, read on the forward strand.
TTGGGTTTCAATCAAAGTGATGAACCCCCATTTCACATACAGTTAGAAGTCTTATCAAAAATCCACCCTAATTCGTGTTCAATAATCTCAAATTGCTCTCAGCAGCGAGAAATCTGGCCCGCTTCTGATCAGGTGACAACATTTTCGGAATCTATCATGTGCAAACTATTTTCAGAACCAATTCCTAGTGCAAAATTTTCTCAACGCTTCCAACGGAAAAGCCACATGTCGGAGTAATATGTTTACTGTAATTTTCCGAACACTCACTATTATATCATGGACCAAATCAATATTTTCTTGAGGAAGAATTTTTTTAGATTGTCCAGCACCTGCTGCATTTTGACACGAATTCCTTCCTAATTTGAAATCCCGGCACCAATTCTTAATTACTAATATGACGGAAGTAGATTCTCTCAACACTCCGGACATGTCATTATAAATTTCCTGCGGTGATAAACCCTTCTTGGAAAGATATTTTATAACAGCTCTAGTATCGAATTTTTCCACTTAAACAATAGTACCAGCATCGCAGTAATAATAATTGTATAACTTTTATAAAGAAGAAGGACCTGCAACTTGGCATATATTACGGTCAACAACTGACGTTTTTAGGAAAAAAAATATACATTTGTCGGTCAATGTCTTCTATGTTAGAGACAATAATTGATGAACCATCCTCGTAATAAAAGAAAATTTCTTTAATAATTCCATTTCCAATTGTTTTAAATCTGTAATTTACCGTGCTGGTCAATGTCTTCTATGTTAGGGACAATAATTGATGAACCATCCTCGTAATAAAAGAAAATTTCTTTAATAATTCCATTTCCAATTGTTTTAAATCTGTAATTTACCGTGCTACTAACTATTGTTGGCAAACCTTTACTCGTAAATAGCAAAAAGTTTTTAAAATATAATATATTTCATTGAGAATTGCCATATGTGACTTCTTTTTACAAGATAGTGGTCTTATCTATTGTGTTAAAAACACTAGGTAAAAGATGTATTTCTTCAATAATCAATACGAACAGCTTTTTCCATCCTACGGTTGCTAACCAGATTGGGGAATTGTGTGTGGTGGGTTGCAACGCAAAGATTTTTATACGCTAAGTTTTTCCCAGAAAACGAGCACTCTGCCAGCGGAGCTGTTACATGTGCACTTCGGCGATAAAAGGACTCTCTTACATTTAAACACGGGTTGTTAGATTTTTGCTTAATTGTAAAGGGAAAAATAGTTTCTTTTTTCCTAAACGTCTCTCATAATAGCTCTTAACAGCAATACACTTTATTCTTGGTTAAAATACTACAATAATATGTAATCTGGAATAGTAGATCTCCCATATGCATTTTGTATATGATAAATTATCTTAGGAAAGCCTGCCTTAGTTGGATTTTTCTTATGAAAACCCCGACAATAATATGTATATAGTGGAAGTATAGCCTGGTTGAAGAAAATCTTTTATTGAATGGCATTTCTAACAATGTGTTTCATCGTTTTGAACGAAGTTCAAGGAAGTGGTCTAACTGTATGCTTATAAATATCTTTAGTTCAGGGAGTATAGGAGTGACGATTTCATGCTTGACTTGCCTCACAAGATGAGCGGCAAAACTTTAAGAGGATTTTGCTTTCATAATGACTTTTAAAAGCAGAATATTAAGAGGGAAAAGTATGAATTTTGATGCTTTACCAAAGTCTAAATGAACTGTATTTTAAAAATATCCTCACTTAAACCGTTAATAGTATATTAAAGAACTAGTTTCATAAGGCCTTTTCTTAACGCACGAGTCCAAGTTTGAAAAACGAGACGCGAAGCGTCGAGTTTTTCAACGGACGAGTGCGACAAGTGGTCTTATGAAACGTGTTCTTTATACTATTTTTTCTATTGAGGAAGTTTAAGAGTATTTTAAATAAATTTATGTAGAAAATTTTACATCAAATCCGTATATAGGGGAGTTTGTATAAACACTTATGGCAGCACTTGACAGGTGGCTGAAACTGAACATTTCAAAACTTTGCAAATTCAAAATCGAACTACCAACATCAGCCAAAAAACAACTAAAAACAGGTACGATTATAGGCCTCCTACGTACTGTTTTTAAGCCTTAAAAACAGGTGCGCCTAGAACGGCTTTATAAAAACACAAATAGAAAAAATAAATATTGTATAGGATAATTTTAAATATGTTATAAAATCCTCAAATTTTGGTGATGACAATCAATTTTTAATCTTAATTAGTGTATAATAGTTAGTGTTTGTCTAAAGTTGACTTCTAAAAGTCTTCTTACAATTACAGGGCAATTAATAATCGAGTCAGTAGCTAAAATGACGATTATTATTAAATCCAATTGCAACATAGTTATTATCAACTTACTTGGCTAATCTTTTAGCAGATTATTTTAGAAGTTGTAAAATCCTTTTTAACTTCAGAATCTGTTACAGAGTATGTAAGCGAAAAACTAACCCTTATTAGATCGCTTTAAAGATATGCTGCTATAACGTGCCACTTGAAGTTAGTCAAAAGTCATCCTTTTTGGTTGCGATAAAGTTAACTATGCTACGGAAACTGGATGACGAATATAAGTGGGGATTGACGCTAAATACCTCAGAAACTGAATATCTGGTCGTTGGAAGATTAAGAAAAGATTTGCAGCTAAACCACCAATTGTTTACAAATATTTGAGCATAAATATAACAAAAAAACGGTAGAAGTGATAAAGAAATAAAAAGTAAAGTGGGGCAAGGCAGAACAGTAATGAAGCAACTAAACAGTCTATTGTGGAGTTAGCAAATAAAGAGAAAACTAAAATCATGGTGTATAAAACTATAGTGGAAAGCATCAGAACGTACGGTTCCGAATTGTGGAAAATGAATAAGAAATATATATCTAGACTAACAGCTATGGAAATGGATTACTAGAGGAGAAGGCGGTGGAAATTACAAGACAGGGCAGAGTGGGAAACACAGTTGTACGAGAAAGAATTGCGAATAAAACACAGACATTATGGATTACCGATAGAAGCAAAAATGGACTGAGATGGTATGGCCAGGTGCGAAGAATAGCCAGTAGAAAAGATGGCCCAAGTAAATTTATGGATTATGGCGTTCCACCAAATAGAAGATAAAGGAAGAGGCCAAAACCTTACAAGGGATGTGGAAAGTGAAGGTTAGCGGAAGCCATGGAGAGCAGAGACCTACAGGAGATTGAGGAAAAGGAAGTAATGGCATCTACCATGCGAAAAGTGGCCGTAGTACAAACTTTATATATATTATATATATATATATATATATATATATTTATATAAAGTTAGCTATTTACGTTAACTATTTCTCAACTTTAAGTTGGACGTAACGGATACTGTACTTTTGGTAACCACAGATGCACACAGGACGTCTTTAAGTTACCCCAAGCAGTTCATCTTTCCAAGTTAACAAATGATCACGTTGTGGACAGTCAAGCTTCACATTGGTTATGTGGGGATCATGTCCAGATTTTCAAATTCTGTATAAATATAATTTTCCTCTTCTATCACGTGTCTCAGGTGTAATGTTATCACTATCACTATATGCTTTTTTCAATCCGCTACTGGATAAAGGTTCTATCTCCTGTTTCTGGAGAAGAAAAGAGACCAAGAACTGGACGCTGAAATATAGGAAGACCGAATACCAAATAGAGAGTTGAAATTAAAAATTTGCGGGTACACAGTGGATGCCAGCAGCCCGAACAGTAAATTGCACAAATTAACATGTCTACATTTATAATAATAAAAAAATAGAAATAACACTTCAGCGCATCAAACTGTAACCCATCTTTAAACTCTTATGGGTAAATAACTGAATTTTCTGCTCTGGCAAGCACAATTATTAGTCTAGTTTACACAATAGTGACACAGTGTGAAGCAATGTTTACACTGTCTATAGTTAGTTTGACAGTGTAACACTGTGTTACACTACTTTATATTTTTAGTATTTATTAATACGCAAATAGTTTATTTATATTTTGTATCAATTTCTTACACTACCTTGTTACTACTCAAAAAGCGATTTTCTCAACTTTATCATTTATTTTTTACGGATCAACTTTAGTTCTAAGGCAATATCTACAAAGTATTTAATTTAATTAACATTTTGCAGGAAATACAACATTTAAAGTCATTTTATTTTTCCTTTATATCTACTTTCATATTCCAAATTTAATAATTAGTTCAAATACTTGATACTTAATGTTATTCTAAGAAGTTCTGGTACTTCAGTGTTCGGTAATTTAAAGTTTCTACTTTTATACCTCTTTTGCTTTTACTTTTTATATTAAAGTTATAAAAGTATTTCTTTGAGCATCCTTAACAAAGTTCTCGGCTGTAATTGAACGTTCAGAGTTAATTTGCTGCTTTTCCGTGAAACACGCGCAGGGTATTTTCTGCAATTTTCCTTGCGCTTCCAGTTTCGCATCAGAACGTGTGCGCTGTACAATCGTAGATATGATTTGATACTATTCAATTCAAATATTGCTTGAAGTGAGTTTTCTTACACATCTTTTCCTTCCCCAAGCTAACTGCGAGGATATATTTTGGGCGACTTTTCTGCGGAGGGGAAACTTTTTATCGACTGCGAGATATTTTCAGCAGACAGATTTCGGTGGCGGCTGATATCTTTACTTTAGGCGGTCTTCTAATCGCCTTGTTTACTAAAGATATATTACTGAAACCGTTCGGAAAACTTCTAATAATTCGCTTTCGCAGACTACTGCGTTCAGGAAGCACGATTAATCAACTAAAAGATTATTTCGATCGATTCCCGTGGAAAAACGTGACAAATTCAGGTTGATGCAACCAAAGATAAGTACAATCATCTTTTTTTTAAAAAGGTTCGGTAAACAAGTCGGATAATTTACCCACTTATAACACTCATCAAATCAAATAAAAACTTTGAACCAACATATGTCCGCAAACCAACTGTGGCAAAGATACAGACGATTTTGTATTTGCATCAATATACTGTAATAGTAGGCTTTTCATTTGCCCTGAAAAACAACATTTTAGTTATTATTTTTTGACCGTACAAAGTCATATTCCGTACCGTATCCAGCGGCGCAAGCCCTTGCTGCTTCTGCGTATGCTTCAGAAAGGTGTTTTTTAGATTCATACTGAAAAATTTGCAAAACATCCAAACTTTGCTGCCAATATTTTATTTACCGATGAAGCTACTTTTACGAATAACAAAATCATTAATTTGTTTGGGCAAACGAAAATCCTCACGCTGTTGTCGAGTGACATCAGCATCGATTTATTTGATTATTTGGTTGGGTATTTCGGAAGGCCAGTACTTCTACTAGATCGTTTGCCTGGTGAACTGTATCTTAACTTCTTTAATAACAACTACCATCATTATTGGAAGACGTGGCCCTGAAAAATATGGTTCGTCTATGGTTTATACACGATGGACCTTCTCCTCTCCCAACAAATAGATAGGGCAAAGGGTATAATTTCAGAGCCACTTAGAACTCCTGATTTTAACTCACTAGACCATTGTTTTTCGGCAAAGAGCGATTACAAGCATGCGAAATGAAGTAGCAGTGTTAGACGCAGTAAATGATAATACCCGCTTACGCCAAAAACATCTTAGCACAATTGTGGGTAGAAGTTAACTCCAGTTAAAATAATTCTGGAAGCATAAGTACTTCATCCCTATCACGTTACTTTGGTGCTCGAACTGCATGAATGACCCTCAGAAGAGGTTGCGATCTTGTAAGTTCTTCTAAAATCAACTTCTTTTGGGTCGATTTCTATTTAATTGTGTATGTTTAGCGAGGAAGCAAAATTCTGACTCAATTGACAAGGGACTAAGCATAATTCGCATTATTACGCGCAATAGAATCCGTACTGGATACATAGTACCCATTTTCAGACTTTTTTCTGCAAATATTCAGTGTGACAGTAGATAACCATTAATTGGACGACAGCTTTTCACGAAACTTGCTTGGATTTCCTACAAAACATTTTCACCCGGGATTTTTGAAGATGTATTCATTGTATGACAAAAACTTTGGTACCAACATGACGGCTGTGTTGCTCACTACAGTCTGAAAAACCCAATTAATGTATTTGGAAGATATTCCATTAGAAGAGGAGCTGCATCTACGGCTACCAAGAACTTGCGATATCACTGCACTAAACTTTTTTCTTTGAAGTACAATCATTGAAAAAGTAATATCCGGAACTCCGGATAACAGCAAAAGGTTGCGCAGACTGGAGTATCTACAACCAACAGACCTCTTTGAATAGAACGAAATGGTATAGTTAGATAATGCTTCAGTGTCTGAAACATACCGTAATATTAGGAAGAAATACCAGTAGGTGTCTGGTTTCTTCATTTTATAATCTCCACAATATCTTTTATTTCTTGTTTTGTTTAATGATACGGAAACAAAATATTACCTTATCGTTTTTTCGACGGAACACATAGTTAATTATGCCTGGAAGTTAAAAACATTGTCTATGAGTCAATGAACACTGTTTCTGAACACAAACGAACGCCAGCGCTGTGAAAATCGATATCCTAGTTGTGTTGTAAAAAGGAACCTTTACACATTTCCAAATATAAGTTAAATACCCAATTATCTTTGTAAATGTAGTAGTAAAGGTTGAATCCATAATTATAAAAAATTAAACCATATGTTTCCTCTTCTTCCTCTTTTTCTTCATCTTCTTCTTCCTCTTCATCCTCTTCTTATTCGTCTTCTTCTCCTTTTCATGGTGCGTTCTCAATCGACGAGGATGGTTCATCAATTATTGTCCCTAACATGGAAGGTATTGACAGAAATATTAATATTTTTTTCCTAGAAACGTCAGTTATTGACATTAATGTATGCTAAGTTGCAGGTACCTATCTTCTTTTTATAAAAGTTATACATTTAATATTACCGTGATGGTGGAGATTTCGTTGAAATTAAAAATTTCGAGACAAGGACTGTGATAAAATACCTGTTTAAGAAGTGTTGGGTGATTCTGCCCCGTCATATCAAGCAATTAAGAATTGATATCGTGGTTTCAAATTAGGAAGGAAATCGTGTCAACCTGCACCAAGTGCCGAACTACCAAAAACTGTTGTCACTCAAGAATATTTTATTCGGTCCTTGATATGGTACTGAATGATCGGAGAATCACAGTCACATATGTTGTTGAGACATGTGGTTTTCCGTTGGAAGCGTTGAGAAAATTTTGCATGAGGAATTGTTGTCACCTGATCAGAAGCGGGCCAGGTTTCTCACTGCTGCGTGCAATTTGAAATTAATGGCTGTAGATGAAACCTGGGTTCATCACTTTGATCAAGAGTCAACACAGCAGAGTATATGATGGCAGCATCGTGATTCCCCGCATCCACAAGAGTTCGGTGTGACTTCATTATCCAGAAAGAAAATGGTGACAACGTTTTGGGATTCGGAGGGAGTTCTTCTTGTTGATTATTTACCACGTGGTTACACAATAACGGGAAACTATTACGCAAAACTCATATACCAAAATTTCGTGAAGCTATAGAGCAAGAAAAGCGTGGACATTTAAAACGCGGCGTTCTCTTCCACCAAGACAACGCTCCCTCGCACAAAATTCTATGACTGCTATTCACAATGCTGGATTTTATTTATTTTAACTCCCATATTCGCCATATCTGACCTCCAGTGACTTTTACCTGTTCCCCAAATTAAAACAACATCTTCGGGCGGCTCATTTTTCGAATGAAGAAGAGGTGATGGTCGCTGTGAATGAGTGGTTTGCAGTGCAAATCAAAGAGTTTCTTTCTAAACGTATTTAAGCTATGCATCACCGTTATACTAAGTGTGGTAACGTTTGAGGGATAATGTTGAGAGATATAGTTGTTGTCATTTGCTTCTACATCAGGGACAATAAATGATGAACCACCCTCATATGTACCGGTTGGCCCATTATATTGGTAAATTCTTCTCGCTCTTCTGCTATTCTAAAGATGTCTAGACATTGTTGGATGCTGTTGTTAAGCGTCACTGACATGTAATCATCCTTGTTTATGAAGTTGATATGTACTGACTTGCTTTCGTTTAGTTTTATCCTCCATCGTTTTGTCCATCTGTCCACCTGAGTTGTGGCTTGTTGTAATGTTTCTGCCGTTTCTTCAGTAGTTTCGCCTACCGCTAGTATTTCAGTGTCGTCTGCAAACGTGGTTAATGGTATCTCACTAGCTGACGGAAGTCGTTGGTGTACAATAGGTATAGTACTGGCCCCAGCACACTGCCTTGTGGTACCCCTGCCTTAATTTCGAATAAGTCGGAGCATTCCTTTTCTTGCTTGATCCTGAATAGTCTGTTTGCGATGTAAGACTTCAGAAGTTAAGCAAATTGTTTAGGCAGATTTTTTTGTAGTTAATGATTTAGTCCTTGTTGCCATACTCTATCAAAAACCTGGTTAACATCTAAGAAGTTTAATGGTGATGGACAATTTGTGTTGTATACCAATCTGATGTAGTATTTCCTTGTTTGAAATCCATGCTGTCTATGGGATTTTAAGTGCTCTTCTACACACCTACATTTCAAATGCTTCCAGATGATTTATTTCTCATTTGTTTAAAGTCTATAACTCTATCCCAGCAATATTAACCAAATGTAACATTTTGTCATTGTCCATCTGAGCTTCATGTTTAGATTTTGGTTAGAAAATAACGATTTCATTTTTATAAAGCTTTCTCTTGCCGTCTCTATTCTAGTCCTCATTTCTTTCTTTGGGCCTAGTTTGTCACTTAACCAATACCCGAACAATTTCATTTTTTTAAACATTCTAGCTATTCTTCGTGTATTGTACTCTTGTCCCCTGGTAGCCACTAATAATAATTATTTTCGTTTTACTAGTGTTAATCTTTAAACCCAGTTCTGTACTCGCTTCGCCAACTTTATTCACTATCCGCTGTAAATATTTAGGAGTATAATAAATAGATTGCATTCCATATCCTCAAACCTTACAAGCTCCACGCACAGTAAAGAAGCCTATTGTTATGACTTAACTAAATCACAGTAAACTCGAAACGGAAATATTTTTCTGATGCCGATTTTTATGAATGTCTTAGAAAAGGGCGCCATTTAGCAAACGTTACGTGTGTAAAAGTTTCCGGGTTCTTCTAGGTGGACAGTTTTAAGTTATTGAGAGGGTAGCCCGTGAAATCTAATTTATATTGAACAAGTCATTCAATTAGGTCAAACTCGTCCCCACACTTCCTAACTTGGCAAAATTGCCAGTTTAAAAATTCATTGGGAAATAAATGTTTCATGAATTAATCGATTATTTTAGTATTTTAGGTGAAAAACGCACAGCTAAAACGGTTGTTGTGTTTTACAGCGGGCTAAACGATTGTGTTCAACATCACTGCATTCTTAATCAGCGTTTTACTAAAATTAGCTTTACTTGAACTTTAATCGGTAGCTAGTTTAAAAATATAAGAAATAATCTGTGTGTAAATATTTATCTACAGAATCAATCGTGCTAATAAATTGGCTTTATAGGAATGTAACACCCAGTATATCTATGTTTTAACATTATTGTAAATTTAAATAAAATGTTGAAATTTGTAGGAATCGGAAAGTGTATCTTAAAAGAAGAATTGATGGTGAAAGTGATTACGGAATTTTTTATATACAGGGTGATTCTAAATATGCGCGAAAATCATTAACCAATACCTGAGATTATTTAACTTTTAAATCACCTGGTGTTTTATATTCGGCATCTTCTCCTACGTCAATTCACTAAAATGTAAATAACTTCTTTGTTTCGTGTCCCACTGTTATAGACTTAGGTGATTTGGTAAATTAACCGTTTCAGCTTAATTTGTAGTCAACCATGTACAATTGAGTGTGAAAATGTATGAAATCTGACCGAGAAGTGAAAAATTTTCGTTAAAATATTACAAATTAGGTGTATGTTGCTATTTTTATTCGAAAATTTAACAGAGAACTCTTCAAATACTAAATTCTAGAAAAAAATGTAAAGGTCAACGTTTGGACAACAGAATACTAGTTTAGAAGCTACAAATCAAACTCTAAGGTTAAGAAGCTCGTTTTCAAAATATATTTCTGGGTCAGATTTATCAACTTTTTCCAATCAATATTACATAGGGAACTCGGTGGGGTAGTGCGGATACGCATTGCCACTCGAGGGCACAGCGAAGCGTAGCCGATCGGCTGGGGTGTTCGAACCCCGACTAGGGTGACCGCATTTCGCTTAGTTAAGATTAGGGTGTATGCAGCATGAATGTTTAGTATGTAAGGGACGCCCGCAGCCCCCTGAAGTAATATGAAAGCGGTTTTCAGGGGGGAAACGGTAGTATGAATGAATGAAGAAAAAAACCAGTCAATATTACATTATTCGGAAAAATATAAATATTGGACAACTAGCTTTCCTAAACAACTACGTTTATCACAATCGAACAAGAAACAAAAAAATTACATTGGCTTCAACTGCCGTGCCCACATGCTTAAATATATTTTGTAGACGCATTATTGGTTTTACATTGATGAAAAATTAGCTGGCTAATGTGTTCTACTACGGTATTTCGTTTATTGATGAAATAGTGAATTTAAGTATTGATTCTCATATTAACGTCAACATGCCTGTCCAATACTGTGCCGACATGGTTAAATCTATATTGTAGACGCATTGTTTTGCATTGACGATATATTGGCTGACGATATCTTGCCTGGCTGATGTTGTTCTACTACGGTATTCCATTTATTGGCTAAGTATTGGATTTAACTCAGTATTTGCATAGCTTCTACAAGTCTCTCCAATGCTATGCTGACATGCTTAAATATACATTGAAGACGCATTATTGGTTTTACATTGACGATATATTGACTGACGATATCTTGCCTGGCTGATGTTGTTCTACTACGGTATTCCATTTATTGGCTAAATATTTGATTTAACTCTGAATTTGCATATTAGCTGTAACAAGTCTGTCCAATGCTGTGCTGACATGCTTAAATATACATTGAAGACGCATTATTGGTTTTACAGTGACGATATATTGGCTGACGATATCTTCGCTGGCTGATGTTGTTCTACTAGGGTATCCCATTTATTGACTAAATATTTGATTTAACTCTGAATTCTCATAGTAGCTTTAACATCTCTGTGCAATGCTGTGCTCACATGCTTAAATGTATATTGTAGACACATTATTGGTTTTATATTAAGGATATATTGACTGGCTAATGTTGTTCTACTACGGTATTTGATTTATTGGTTAAATATTGGATTGAACTCTGAATTCTCATATTAGCTTTACCATGTCTGTCCAATGCTGTGCTGACATGTTTAAATATACTTTGCAGACGCATTATTGGTTTTACATTACCGATATATTGGCTGACGATATCTTGCCTGGCTGATGTTGTTCTACTACGGTATTTCATTTATTGGTTAAATATTGGATTTGACTCTGAATTCTCATATTAGCTTTAACATCTCTGTCCAATGCTGTGCTGGCCTGCTTAAATGCTCATATTGTAGACGCATCTATTGCGTTCTTATATTAAGGATATATTGACTGGCTAATGTTGTTCTACTACGGTATTTGATTTATTGGTTAAATATTGGATTGAACTCTGAATTCTCATATTAGCTTTACCATGTCTGTCCAATGCTGTGCTGACATGTTTAAATATACTTTGCAGACGCATTATTGTTTTTACATTACCGATATATTGGCTGACGATATCTTGCCTGGCTGATGTTGTTCTACTACGGTATTTCATTTATTGGTTAAATATTGGATTTGACTCTGAATTATCATATTAGCTTTAACATCTCTGTCCAATGCTGTGCTGGCCTGCTTAAATGTGTATTGTAGACGCATTATTGGTTTTATATTAAGGATGTATTGACTGGCTAATGTTGTTCTACTACGGTATTTGATTTATTGGTTAAATATTGGATTGAATTCTGAATTCTCATATTAGCTTTACCATGTCTGTCCAATGCTGTGCTGACATGTTGAAATATACTTTGCGGACGCATTATTGCTTTTACATTACCGATATATTGGCTGACGATATCTTGCCTGGCTGATGTTGTTCTACTACGGTATTCCATTTATTGGCTAAATATTTGATTTAACTCTGAATTTGCATATTAGCTGTAACAAGTCTGTCCAATGCTGTGCTGACATGCTTAAATATACATTGAAGACGCAATATTGGTTTTACATTGACGATATATTGGCTGACGATATCTTCGCTGGCTGATGTTGTTCTACTAGGGTATTCCATTTATTGACTAAATATTTGATTTAACTCTGAATTCTCATAGTAGCTTTAACATCTCTGTGCAATGCTGTGCTCACATGCTTAAATGTATATTGTAGACACATTATTGGTTTTATATTAAGGATATATTGACTGGCTAATGTTGTTCTACTACGGTATTTGATTTATTGGTTAAATATTGGATTGAACTCTGAATTCTCATATTAGCTTTACCATGTCTGTCCAATGCTGTCCTGACATGTTTAAATATACTTTGCAGACGCATGATTGGTTTTACATTACCGATATATTGGCTCACGATATCTTGCCTGGCTGATGTTGTTCTACTACGGTATTTCATTTATTGGTTAAATATTGGATTTGACTCTGAATTCTCATATTAGCTTTAACATCTCTGTCCAATGCTGTGCTGGCCTGCTTAAATGTATATTGTAGACGCATTATTGGTTTTATATTAAGGATATATTGACTGGCTAATGTTGTTCTACTACGGTATTTGATTTATTGGTTAAATATTGGATGTAACTCTGAATTCTCATATTAACTTTAACATGTCTGTCCAATGCTGTATTGACATGCTTAAATATATATATATTGTAGACGCGTTATTCGTTTCACATTAAGAATATATTGGCTTGCTAATGTTGTTCTACTACGGGATTTCATGTATTGGTTAAATATTGGATTTAACTCTGAATTCTCACATTAGCTTTAACATCTCTGTGCAATTCTGTGCTGACATGCTTAAATATATATTGAAGACGCATTATTGGTTTTATATTAAGGATATATTGACTGGCTAATGTTGTTCTACTAGGGCATTTCATTTATTGGTTAAATATTGGATTTAACTATTAATTCTCATATTAGCTTTAACATGTCTGTCCAATGTTGTGCTAACATGCATAAATATAGATTGTAGATGCATTAATGGTATTGGCTGACGATATCTTGGGAGGTTAATGTGCTGTCATGCTTAAATAGACATTGTAAACCCATTATTGGTTTTACAGTGACGATATATTGGCCGGTGATATCTTGGCTGGCTAATGATGTTCTACTACGGTATTTCATTTATTGGTTAAATATTGGATTTAACTCTGAATTTTCATATTAGCTTTAACATCTCTGTCCAATGCTGTGCTGACATGCTTAAATATATATTGTAGTCGTATTGTTGGTTTTAAATTGACGATATATTGGCTGTCTAATCTTGTTCTATTACAGTATTTTATTTATGGGTTAAATATTGGATTTAATTGTGAATTCTCATATTAGCTTTAACATCTCCGTTCAATGCTGTGCTGACATGCTTAAATATATATTGTTGCCGCATTATTGGTTTTTCATTGAGGATATATTGGCTGTCTAATGCTGTTCTACTACGGTATTTCATTTATTGGTTAAATATTGGATTTAACTGTGAATTCTCATATTAGCTTTAACATGTCTGTCCAATGCTGTGTTGGCACGCATCAAATATATATTGTAGACGCGTTATTCGTTTTACATTAAGGATATATTGGCTTGCTACTGTTGTTCTACTTCGGGATTTGATTTATGGTTAAATATTGGATTTACCTGTTAATTCTCATATTAGCTTCAACATGTCTGTCCAATGTTGTGCTAACATGCATAAATATAGATTGTAGATGCATTAGTGGTATTGGCTGACGATATTTTGGGTGGTTAATGTGCTGTCATGCTTAAATAGACATTGTAAACCCATTATTGGTTTTACAGTGACGATATATTGGCCGGCGATATCTTGGCTGGCTAATGATGTTCTACTACGGTATTTCATTTATTGTTTAAATATTGGATTTAACTCTGAATTTTCATATTTGCTTTAACATCTCTGTCCAATGCTGTGCTGCCATGCTTAAATATATATTGTAGTCGTATTGTTGGTTTTAAATTGATGATATAATTGGCTGTCTAATCTTGTTCTATTACAGTATTTTATTTATGGGTTAAATATTGGATTTAATTGTGAATTCTCATATTAGCTTTAACATCTCCGTTCAATGCTGTGATGACATGCTTAAATATATATTGTTGCCGCATTATTGGTTTTTCATTGAGGATATATTGGCTGTCTAATGCTGTTCTACTACGGTATTTCATTTATTGGTTAAATATTGGATTTAACTGTGAATTCTCATATTAGCTTTAACATGTCTGTCCAATGCTGTGTTGGCACGCTTAAATATATAGTGTAGACGCGTTATTCGTTTTACATTAAGGATATATTGGCTTGCTACTGTTGTTCTACTTCGGGATTTGATTTATGGTTAAATATTGGATTTGCCTGTTAATTCTCATATTAGCTTCAACATCTCTGTCCAACGCTGTGCCGACATGCTTAAATATATATTGTTGCCGCATTATTGGTTTTTCATTGACGATATATTGGCTGTCTAATGCTGTTCTATTACGGTATTTCATTTATTGGTTAAATATTGGATTTAACTCTGAATTCTCATATTAGCTTTAACATCTCTGTCCAATGCTGTGCCGACATGCATATATATTTATATATTATATATACATATACATATATTTTTGCCGCATTATTGGTTGTTCATAGAGGATATATTGGCTGTCTAATGCTGTTCTACTACGGTATTTCATTTCTGGGTTAAATATTGTATTTAACTGTGAATTCTCATACTAGCTTTAACATCTCCGTTCAATGCTGTGCTGACATGCTTAAATGTATATTCTAGACGCATTATTGGCTTTATATTAAGGATATATGGACTGGCTAATGTTTTTCTACTACGGTATTTGATTTATTGGTTAAATATTGGATTTAACTCTGAATTCTCATATTAGCTTTAACATCTTGTGACGCCCAGCTAAAGATCGGCGACACAGTGAAGGAAATAATTTTTCCTACACAAAAAAAATATATAACGACAACACCAGTAAGGTCCAGATATCGAAGGCAAGGGTTCGACTAACTGCAGACGAAGAAGGGTTGGTTCGAAATAAGCCTAGGCGCCACCTGTTTAAAATTTAAACCCTTGTTCTCGAAGATGTCGTAGATAAACAGGAATCTTTCTGGAAGCGGACTTACCTTACTGATAACACCAAAGTCTTTCATATAACTCTAAATCACAATAAAACAACAAAATACTTGACGTAATCTTCGAGTATAATAAATAAATGGTAATTTGAATTACAGGTAAATATAAAAATGTTTGACCACATAAAATCAATATCTCAAAATTATCGACCCCAAATTGGTCACAGTTATAAATATATATTAATATCTTTCTAATAAAGAACAGACCACAAACGTCCCTGTCTGATTTAATAATTTACTTCTAATGATTAACTTAAACCTGGGGAAAACGATAATGCGTCAATAATAAAGTAGTAACCAGAAGTCTTAACTAGCCTCGCAAAATTAATAATTCAATACGTTACACGCCTAATTCACGATTAACGAGATCTCGATAAGGTAAATTAGAATAAATACCTATAATTGAGGTACAAGCGCATAAAAAAAATTATAGTAGTTCACGCAAAATCCTCCCTCATTGAATTTCTGCGTCAATAACAAAAATTAAATCAGAACCTCGAAATATGCGGACCGTTTACACAAGTTATAAACTGTAATAAGAATTAAATATATAAAATAATTAGTTGTACAAATTTGTTCGGTATGACTGTATAATCTGAAATCGGTACAACGAAAAAATTACGCGGTCGTATTATGCTGGATGTCCTTCAAAATCCTTGACGTGCGAAAATATAAAGGAATATTTTAAACAGACCTTTTTGGTGCAGAATTCCACATCTGTATTGACAGCTGGTCTCACACTTGCATGTTTGAACTTGACCTTGCAATTTTCTGGCCACAAAGCGTCTCGATTTGTTTCCGAATTCTTTGATGTAATTATAAAACTTCCAACCTGATGTAAATGGTTGTCGATATTCGATTTCTCAGCAGCTCCGAACTGTTTGTAGATGTTCAGATGTCTTCGCAGCTACTAAATTCTTTTTGCCTACATAATTCAAGAGATTTAATAAAGAGAAAAGAAAGAATCAAACTCCCGCAGCTTACCACAGAAGTAAATCGGCACTAGAAGACCTCTTCAAGGGTGTGATAAATTGGTTAAAAACCTAGGGAAGATCTCACTAACACCACACGGTTAAGATTTCCCTCAACTAGACCTTTTCAACAAAATTAGGAATAAATCCTTGGTCGACACGGACCGCGGTGAAAAATCTAGTACACACTTGTCAGGTATCAGACTGCTAATGCTCTCAAATCACAAGAATATTTTTAAGCGGACCATGCGCGAAGCTAGAAGTTTAAATTCAAAATCTCGAGGCGCGCTGACTACACACTTCAACCGAAACAAAATCAGCAACATACACTGTGCGTCGAAATCGCACGTTACAATCTCTGTCCAATGCTGTGCCGACGTGCTTAAATATATATTGTTGTCGCATTATTGGTTTTACATTGACGATATATTGGCTGTCTAATGTTGTTCTATTACAGTATTTTATTTATTAGTTAAATATTGGATTTAACTGTGAATTCTCATACTAGCTTTAACATCTCCGTTCAATGCTGTGCTGACATGCTTAAATGTATATTGTAGACGCATTATTGGCTTTATATTAAGGATATATGGACTGGCTAATGTTGTTCTACTACGGTATTTGATTTATTGGTTAAATATTGGATTTAACTCTGAATTCTCATATTAGCTTTAACATCTCTGTCCAACGCTGTGTCGACATGCTTAAATATATATTGTTGCCGCATTATTGGTTTTACATTACCGATATATTGGCTATATAATGTTGTTCTATTACGGTATTTTATTTATTGTTTAAATATTGGATTTAACTCTGAATTTGCATATTAGCTTTAACATGTCTGTCCAATGCTGTGCCAATATGCCTAAATGTAGAATGTAGACGCATTGCTGGTTTGATATTGACGATATACTGGCTGGCTAATTTTGTTCTGCTATGGTATTACATTGTTGGTTAAATATTGGATTTAACTTTGAATTCCTATATTGCCGCCAATATGCATGCCCAATGTCGTATCAATATGTACTGCACGATAATATACTGAGCCACGAAACGATATATATCCAATGTTGAACCAATATTGGTAGATAATTTTATGCTACTCGGGAATACTCACACAGTAGTATATTAATGTTGGAAATATTCTTTCCAAAATATGAAACTTAAAGAGTTATATG
Organism: Limonius californicus; assembly: GCA_014611495.1. Classification (NCBI taxonomy): domain Eukaryota; kingdom Metazoa; phylum Arthropoda; class Insecta; order Coleoptera; family Elateridae; genus Limonius; species Limonius californicus. The sequence continues at coordinate 21,244 of JABXWE010017690.1, forward strand.
TTTCTAATTACATGCCCTGTATACAGTTTCACCATCTACTGGGAGGAAAGTGTATGTTGTCGTATAAAATACTAAGTGTTTCTAACATAACTATTCTGTACGTAATATTAAAAATCGCAGGCGGAAAGAGCTTTTTAAGATATTTTGATGCATATAACGGCAATTTTAGCTTAGTCGTCCTGAATAAATTGTATAAACAGCGTCAACATAAAGTTTCTGTTTAATGCAATGGACGTCTTGTTTAAAGAATGGCTTGAATATAATCCACTGATAGATTTAAAATTTGCTATTTGCATTCGTTGTTCCACGTAATGATATCTATCCATTCATTTTCTTGTTTTACTCATGAGTAACCAGTGCCGCATATTTTTAACGACATTTAATTAAGGAATTATTTACGTTCTTAAGAAACCCCAGTAACTGTAATAAAATCCCTTACAAACATGTTCTAGCAAATAGTAAAACATGTTGTAAACCTTCCCATCTCATTACATTTGAATAAAATTCTACGCCGCTTTCAGCGATGATTTTATGAAAATTTAGAAAAGTTTGAGGATTCGCCATCGTCTCTCAATAATTTTTTATCCTTTTAAATATTATTTTCGAACGTTTTTTAATATTCTAAAACTGACCTCAACCAGGTTTCCAAATTTTGAGTTAATATGCGTTAAAGTAATATTTTTTAAAACTTTGAAAATCTTTTACCACCGCCATGTTAAGAAGAGCTAATTACATATTTTGGAAACTACTGACGGTTTCGGGAAGAATTGTTCTTTAGAAGTATTCCTAGGCCAAAGTTACTTTAGACAGTTCAAGTTCCGTTCCTACTGAAGATGGCAACTTATAGCTGAAATCGTTGGAATAAACTGTTAAAACACAAACATGATGTGTTAAATGTGAAAGTTTCTCTTTGGAAGACTATCATTTTAGAATTTCTTAATTAGAAGACAACGAAATATAGAAATGAACGTTCCGAGATATAGAAACGGTAATTTTTTTGTTGCTTTTACGATATTGATCTGAACGACAACTCATCCCAAGAGGAAAATTGTATAAATAAAAATGAAAATTTACTAACAAACCTGTATAGTATTATCAACTACAATTAGGAAGTACTTATTTGTGGAAAACACAAAGATAACTCACAACAACGATATATACTATGTAATCTTAAATCTCTAAAAAACGTCTTCTTTTCCCTCCGTAGATAGAGATCAATGACCTGTCAATGACTTACAAACAGTAGATTCTGTGAGTCTTCTTTGCGCGTATGCTGGTGAGGGGGTCAGTTAAGCCCGTCAAACAGAAGAGGCAAGTGCAACCGGAACCGACCGCCTAATGTGACCTCTAACGTATGACCAGTTGCATATGCCACTATATTCAACTGGTACCTACCGTGGTCCTCTCTGAAATCGATCTCCATAACTTTTTTATGTAAATATATCTTCGGGTAGCTTTATACAGATTGCCTACTTATTTTATAAACGAAATGCAACGTATACCTATGTAGCTTAACATATTCCTACTACAATATTACTACCATACAAAAGCACCTGTTCTATTAATATTAAATATGAGTATCTTAGAGTACGTGAAACAAAATTACTTTTCATTAATAGGAACGTGTAACTGTTTGTTGATAAAATGACTGTGGTAGCTAAAACCTTCTATGAATGCATAATTAGAAGCTCTGCCTTTCTGGCATAAAGTACTTTATATATGCAATGAGGTTTTGAGTTTATAATTCTGTAAAATTATTTTACCTCGTTATAAGAATACTGAAGCAACATTTGTTAAAATTAAATTGATTAGCCTATTTTAAATAAATTTACGTAAAAGCAACAAATCCCTCAAAACGCCTATCGTAAAAGCTTTCGCGAAAGTTTGCACAATTACTATTTTTGTCTGTTATTCTATTGAAACAAGCCAAACTTGTTGCAGTTCTCTGTCGCTACAGAATCAAATTTTCAGGAAGACTAGAGCACTGCACTTGCATCCCAAGTCTAGACTTTATTCAATGTATTATTTACCTGTCAAAGTTAATTCGGTGTTTTTGGAGATTCCTACAAAGTTCACAATACAAACCGCCAGGATGTTAGACTTCTCCGCTTGCGCTGAAAACTCGAATGTTTAACGGCCGTTCTTCCTAGCAATACAATTACAAACCAACTCGGATTAATAAGTATTTATAGGAACCAAGTATTATCTATATTTTACGAGTTATGACCACCTTAAGCTGTAGATCCTTCGTGTGTGTGATACTTCACAACACGCAACACAAGTACAGGTCAAAAAGGCTCTCCGTCTGTAACAGATAAATCATTCAAAGTTCAATGAAATTCCAAAAGCTAGTTAAACTACTATTCTCTTGTATGGCTGTTTACACAATAAGACTTACCGTAAATATTGCATGCGTTAAAAGGAAAACCGTTGTAGCAATACTTTCCTCTGTCGAGTATGAAATGACAGTATGCTAATTTTGGCTTCGACCAAACCAAACCATTGTAACGTTTCCCGCGCCTAACAGCGGACAACCCGTTTTACATATTTAGGAATTTTAATATTTCAAAGTTCGTTCAGGCAAGACGATGCTGCGCGGTTTTGAGTTTAAAATTTTGGGGGATAGGAAGGAGATTCTAAAAGACAGTTTTCCGTAATTAGGAGTGGGTTAAACATTGTCAACGTTGCCGGACGTTTATTGTGAATAGTGAATTATTTATTGAAATCGTTTGTCGATTGGGAATTAGTTTTCCGCTTTGAGAGTCACTTCACGAAGGAGCTTTTCCCATAGTTGAAGGGAAACAATTCTCTAGGAAATTATTTTCCAATATAGAATTTACTCCGGTAAAGAAGATTTGGTTTGGTGTTATGCCAGAGTCCATCAACTGGTGAGTTGGTTATAGCCAGAAATTGTTGTCTTATCGTAATCTCCAGAACTGTATCCTAATCTCAAATAAATTTAATTAGGCAAAAAAGTCGTACCGCGGGACTTCCAGAAATAAGACAACGCAGTAGAAAACCTCGACGAGCTGATTGCAGCTGATCAAGAGAAGTGCATTTTTAAAAACTGTATAACCTTGTCTTGTTGTTCCCGATTTCGTTATGTTTATTTAAGAATTAATTTATTAATTGAATGGGGTCAAGGAATTGTGTCATTGGGATTTAATTGGGGTTATGTGTAAATATGAAATAATATTGTAATATTCCATATTCCAATTTTACGTAAAGCAGATATACAGGGTACTCCAATAGTGGGTTGATATTGCGTTGTGAGAGTTCACGGTTTGACGATAGTTTTTGATCGTTGATCACGCATGTATTCGTGACGCGAAGGCCTTCGAAGTTACGGGATGCGGTAAAAATTTCTAGCATATGGTTGTGTAGCGCAATACAGGTCCTAAAAAGTGTTTGAGTTTGCCAAGTTAATTTTCGTTATATCCCGGTAGATTAACGTAAAATTGGGACTTCTAATTTTAGTATAAATCATTGTTCTTGCACAGAAATTTAGAACTGTGAATGGGTTGTTGGTTTATTAAATATTTGGATTTATGTCTACGTAAAGGATAGATATAAATAATATAAAGGTAGGTGATTATTTGTCTTGGGGTCCGACTTCTCATTTACCACCTCGGACGATGCTAGAAAATTATAAGTCGGTGGCGCCTATTAATTATTTGTTTTGAACCTACTCCTTCTTCGATTGGGTTTCCGGGAATCTGGCATCTGTCAATGTCAATTGTCTACCTAAACAATGGCGGAGTGATGAGGTTGTTTTTGTAATTCAACCCTTTTTTGTATATAGTAAAGATTAGAGGCGTGACACCATTTTATATAGTTACTCATGCTACCAATATAATAATTTCTGTTACTACAACATCATGATTTAAATTTTTAATAGAGTTTGGTCGAAACCAAAATTTGCATACTGTCATTTCATACTTGGCAGAGGAAAGTATTGCTACAACGACTTTTCCTTAAACGCATGCAATATTTACGGTACGTTTTATTGTTTAAACAGCCATACAAGGGAGTAGTAGTGTAACTAGCTTTTGAAATTTCATTTAATCTTTGAATGATTTATCTTTTACAGACGTAGAGACTTTTTAGCCTGTACTTGTGTTGCGTGTTGTGAAGTATCACACACACAGAGGACCTACAGCTTAAGGGGGACATATCTTGGCAACTATAGATAATACTTTGGTTAAGAATCATAAACTCTTGGGGGTAGTGGCATGTTGCCGATAAGTATTCTGTTAATAGTGGGTCGTTAGCTATGGCTCTCTAGTGTGTCTTGTTTTCGCAACTATATACACACATTTTTCTGTATTAGGATACCTTATAACCTTAAGTAGCTTAAATAAAATTTCAAATTTCAGAAAAATATATACGACTTGTAACTGCATACTCATTATTTGTAAACGAACATTTTCAGGTTTAATTAATTCGTGTTCTAGAGTTTAAAACATTTGTTGTAATTGAACTTTTTACCTTGACAACTGTCAGCTAGTTATTCATAGTTATAGACTGTGATTTGTTGTCCACAGCTAACGTTTATTACCAAATTAGACATTTTATCCGAAATCACCTCGTATTTGTCATTTGAGATTCAAAGAAAACTGTTAATTATTTGCAGAATATGTATAACCGAACTTACTAATGCTATTACTTGCCTTAGATTACATAACTGCTGTTAAACAGGATCTTGCATACCTTTTCATAAACAAATTTGTTATAGTTTTCTATTATAAATTATAAGGAAACCATTAATGGAACTGTGTTGTCTTATAATATTCCCCCTCATTTAAATAAATACCGAAAGTTCACAGAACAGGTCCTCAAATTAAGTGTAGATACTTTTCCTATTATTTGCGGTACATTAATTAGGCACAAACTTTAGAATGCTAATTAGTTGTAGCAAATATTTTTACATTAACAGTGAGAGAGTATATTCAGTTGGGAGAAAGAGAACAGAGTAAAGCTCTTTACACATAGATACTCCTCCAAATGTTGACTAACTAATTAAACATTTAAAGCAAACGCAAGTAACTTCGAGACAATTTTGAAATAACCGGGCCGGTGGGATAGTGGCTAACCGGCCATGTGCCCAAAGGACTGAAAGCGTTAATTTTGTAGTTTTATTTAACGGTTAAGGTTCTCTATTTTTAAAGAGTTGTGTGTCATCGAGGGTTAGTCTTAATTAAATTCAGTCCCCTGTAGCTCTTCCTGTAAATACTGCAACCAAGATCCCGGAATTCCGAATTGCCGCAATACAACTTCTGAAGAGGAATAGTTAGAATGTTCAAACTGTTAACGTAGCTTTCCCAGGTCGAGTGTAGAGTGCAAACTTTCGAAACCACCAACACTACATGTGACATGTGACACTTTTGGGTTATACTGGAACAACGGCTCATTATTTTAAGTCGTCACTGTCAACACAAGCGTGAAAGACTTATGCGCAATGTACAAAACTGAATAAAATGTACCATTTTTTTGTTTAAGAGTGTATATCCATATTGTTGTGTGGAACCTTATTCTTACTTTGGTAAGGGATTGATATGTACGTTTGACGAAGTATTGTAATTGTTAATAAATAAGAAGATTACTGTTTCCAATCCGACATTTGAGGCAACAATCGATTCTTAAGGACTTCCTTTGTATTGGTCTTGTCTCATCATCCCATTCACTTTGCACAGACGCCCAGTCCCCTGCCCGTAAATGACAGACCAGATCATCCAGGAATATCCTGACAATTATAATTGTTGTAAAATTGCTTAATAATTGCAAGAAATAGTTAATGTAGAAGGCATAAAAATTGCCACCTCCTAAAGGGAATTATGTTGCATAGTGGGTATATAATCAAACTGACATATTTTGTCCCACTGTATTAGCTTTTTCCAAAAATGTTGTTATGATTAGATAGAGTAAGAGGAAATACGGGCAATAAAATATATAGCTATGGATGTTTACGAGTAGATTGTTGCTTTATGTACTTAATAACTGGGGTTGACAGTTCAACTTATCGCTGTGTGCTCTTAACTTAATTAAGTTGAGCTGTGTTCTCGGTAATGTGTGATGTGTACCTAATTTAAAAATACATTCTGTGTTCATATTTTATTATTAGACCAGCGAGTTTAGTAAAAGTAGTGTGTGTACTACTAAATATTGAGCCATGGGTTCCTATTTTATTAACAGAACTATGGGCTTAGTTGAAATAGTGTGTGCACCTAATTAAATATTGAGGCGTGTTTACTTATTTTATTATTAGACCTGTGTGGTCAGTGAAAGTACTATGTGTACCTAACCTAAATATTGAGTTGCGTATTCATATTTAATTTTTAAAACTGTGTGCCCGATAAAATTACTATGCGTACAAAATTAAATATTGAGCCACGTCATCATATTTTATTATTAGAGCTGTGTGCTCAGTGAAAGTACTATGTGTATCTAATTAAATACTGACCTGCATATTCCTGTTTTATTATTACAGCTGTGTGTCAAATAAAAGTACTGTGTGTACCTAATTAAACATTGAGCCGTGTATTTCTGTTTATTACAAAAGCTGTGTTCTTAATAGAAATACTATGTGTACCTAACTAAATATCGGCTACGTATTCCTATTTTATTGTTAGGGCTGTGTGCTTAATAAAAGTACTGTGTGTACTAAATTAGTTATTGAGCCACGTTGTCATATTTTATTATTAGAGCTGTAGGTTCAGTCGAAACACTGTGTACCTTAGATTGAGCTGTGTATTGAGCATTTATTATAATAGCTGTGTGCTCAGTAGAAGTACTATGTCTACCTAACTAAATATTGAGCTACATATTGCTATTTTATTATTAGAGTTGTGTGCTCAGTGAAGGTACTGTGTGTACCTAATTAAATATTGAGCCGTGTATTCTTATTTATTATAAGAGCTGTGTTCTTAGTAGAAGTACTATGTGTACCTAACTAAATATTGAGCTGCGTATTCTTATTTTATTATTAGAGCTGTGTGCTTAATAAAAGTACTGTGTGTATCAAATTAATTATTGAGCCACCTTGTCATATTTTATTATTAGAGCTGTATGTGTCCCTAACTAAATATTGAGGTGGGTATTCCTATTTTATTATTAGAGCTGTGAGCTTAATAGAAGTACTGTATGTACCAAATTACCTGCTCATATTTTATTACTAGTGCTGTATGTTTAGCCGAAATACGGTGTGTACCTAATTAAATATTGAGCCGTGTATTATTATAAGAGCTGTGTGTTCAGTAGAAGTAGTATGTCTACCTAACTAAATATTAAGCTGCATATTCCTATTTTAGTTTTGTACGTAATAAAAGTACTGTATGTACCAAATTAAATATTGAACCAGCTTGTCATATTTTATTATTAGAACCGTGTAAGTGAGAAGACCTAATTAAGTACTGAGCCGTGTATTTCTATTTATTATGAGAGCTGTTTTCTTAGTAGAAATACTGTGTGTATCTAACTAAATATTGAGCTGCGTATTCCTATTTTATTTTTAGAACTGTAGGCTCAGTAGAAATACTATGTGTACCCAATTAAATATTTAACTATGTATTCATATTTTGTTATTGTCCCTGTGAATGTAATACAGGTATTATGTGTAATTAATTAAAAAATGAGCTTGGTTTTACTATTTGATCATTAAAGCTGTGTACTCACCGAAAGTACTGTATGTACCTGATATACATATTGAGCTATGTGTTCCTATTTTATTATTATAGCTGTATGCTCAGTATAAGTACAAGCCATATCTAATTAAAATTGAGCTTTCTGTTCGGGAGTGTTACAATGTAGAAGTTCTTATGTCAACTGTTCACTTGTATAATACACATAAATATGTGAGTTTGATCGTTAAATTGATATTAAATTTTTTTCTATTTGTTGTTTAAAACGTGCTGCTAATATAAGCCATTTGATGGAAGTAAATTGGCACTTGCAGCTAAAATTTAAGAGGAAACAGCAAATTTTCGGTTTTATAAATTCTGGTACCATACATTTACAGGCGAAACGAACTAGCTTACACAATTACAATGTGCGTAGTAAATATTTTAAATCTTTGTAAAATATGTTTAATTAGTTAATGAATCCATATGTAAATAAGCACCCTTTTTTACTGGACATGTTATTTTCAACTTCAAAAATAATTCGAAGAAATTTTTAGAAGTAAAATATTAAAAATGTGAACTACTGAAATTGAAATAAGCCTCAATTCATCCGCAATGTTGCGTAACCAACAATAACCCTGAATATGACACTTCAAGCGAGTTTATTCCAATATTAATCTCTCTCCATGTTCACACAATTTCAGAAAATGATATGTAAAAATATAGCATATTTCTCAATTTCTTTGCTTAAATTAAAAAAGTTATTTTCAACAGCCCACTTTCTCAATATTAATCTTATATTCGCATAGAGATGTATAGGGTTGTACCCTACAAATTCAAATGACAAATAAAATTTAATAAAGATGCTCTTCCTCGATGAACTTCAACCTTTATATTTATTATTGATGCATGCAATGTGGGAGAGGATAATGTGAACCACAATCTCAATTTCCTACATAAAGCCAGCAATTTGTATATTTTCGGTAGATACGTAAAAAACACCAGAGTTTAGCTGAAAGTTAACTGTTGTTTCATTGTACGGTGGTCATTTATTTGCACCATATCAGGAACTCAATTAGAAACATATGAATTAGTTTAAATATGTTTTTCACCTTCAACCAAAAACTTATTGTGTCTTTAGTACGGGTATTAAACAAATTTTGTCTTCTTTAATAATATATTATCAAATTACCATCCTGAATACAGAATAGTTCATTATGTGTAGGAAAAGGGGAATTTTCTCCAGAATTAGCACGTACCATTTATTTGTAATAGGGAATGGTAATATGAATGCTAAATCAATAGCACAATTTCCCTTCAACGCGGCTTTCATTCAAATATTTTCTGAATTAACGATCTGTGCAAATCTCTGTGTGAATTGCGGAACCTATATCATCGCGCCCTATTCAGATCCGTGTAAGCTGTTCTATTAATTGTAGCGACGTTTAATACGCCCTTTGACAATTCCCATACTTCCATAGTTAGCAGATTAAACAATTTCGGTGTAATGAGTAATTTAAATGCACCAACACGATGCAATTTGCTGCAAGAGTGCGGAATTTGTAGCTACAGCAGTCGATTAGTTTGCGATCGGGGAACATTTTGATAATGTATTCCCTAGCAATTTAGCCTTGACAGGTAAAAGTCAGAGATTGAAATAGATTTTTTTATTTATCAATGCATTTATTGCTCCCTGTGTAAACTTATACAACACCAAAGCTCTTTAATTAATATTTTCTTAACGTTAGCCTGTTTCTGCAGTTAAAACTTGAATTTAGTAAAAAAGTTTGTATATTAATTCTCTGCTCAACAAAATTGATAGACCACTATAAAACTCACAGCAGTTTCAAAGGATATTAAGATATGGGCATAAAATAAGATAATTCAGTATGTGTGAGATTTATATAACAAAGAGCAACAAAAATTTATATTACAACGGGATTAGCCAACTGCCGGACATTGTCTGGCCATACTCGGAAAAAACCGCTGAATGTAGTCGTGCGGAATATCGTCCTATTCTTGTACGAGAGCAACTATTACACTCTTTCGTATTTTCTGGAGTAGCCGCATACGCCTTGAACCTTCGATAAAGCCCATCCCAAAGGTTTTCAATCGAACTCAAATCGGGGCTTAAAGCTGGCCATACCATGACTAGAATTCGCAGTTGCTAGAAGAAGTTTTTAACTAGGACGACTGTCTGTGGTCTCGCATTATGCTGCTAGAAAAAGAATTCGGATTAGATATATATCGCTGCAACTACTGTTTCTTCTTATTCTGGTACCATACATTCTTCAGGCGTTGGAAACACCCATGTCTATGATTTATTTAAACGTGTCGCGATCTTGAGCACTGTGTTCTGCCGATAAACACGTCCACTGTCGAAGACCGTGCAATTACTGATTTTGAAGCCTTTCTTCTATATACCTCACAGCATTTAACCTATCAGAGACTGTTACGAACCCAGTTCTGTTATCTAGACTTATACTTGCCCAGACTCTCGGATCCACTTCCAAACATGTCGGTCTCCTTACAACCTCTTTAGTATATCCTTCCCCACGACGGGCACACCCTCTCTAACTTAACCATCACAAGGAGTAAGGCGAAACGTAGACTCATCCAATAAGAAGACAGCCGACCATGGATCCATATTCCACTTTATATACTCTACAACGAACGATAACCTTCCTCTTCCATGCTTCCGAGTTAAATGGGGTTTTGCGAGTTGGTTTCTAGGAGCACAAGTGATTTCACAGCATTCCATTCCTAGTGGATGAACTTAACATTTTGATTCCCGTGGAAAACGTAGAGCACAATTGACGATACAATGGTTATGTCGAAGGATTGATTTTGCGTTTTGGCCCCTGACCAAGCCTTCCACTTAAGTTTCTACTGTTCTAGTATCTCTGATACAATAGAGATTAAGGTTAAGGTAGAGAACGACCACCATGCAAGAAAACAAAAATTGAAATGGATGGAATCACCTAGGAGAGATCTATATCTAATAGATGTTAGAGGCGGATTGTTGAAAATTATCAACAATCCGCCTTGGAGTAGGTACCATTATAATAGTACCTACTCCAACGCCTTAAAATATCCGAATGGCTTACAGCTATAACTCTTACAGTATAACGCAAACTTATATCAATGCAATCACTCTAGAGCTAGCTTCTCTAGGACATCTCACTTAATAAGTTGTGAATAAACCTAGTATAGGCTCAACATTCAATTATCAACAAATTTACGGGTTTACTAAGCCGGTTTTATTTAGATCTTTTACCTCAAAAGACTCAACCATCGCAGTTTCGTCTAAGAGGTGGTTTTGAATTAAACGTGAGAGATATATACAACACAAATCCTAAATCTACATTAAGTTGAATAATCCTAATGTTTATAACAGCGGTCCTCTAATTTTGTTGAGCAGCGTACACATCCAACTAGCAGAGATATCAATTTACTACAATAAATGATAGTTTATTAATTATTGTAAACAATTTAATTTCCGTTGTTTATTGTCAAACAAAATTTCGAGGAGAAATGGGCAAAAGTGCAACAAATTCGTCTAACTGTCGAATGCCGTATCAAGAGAGGAGCACAGGTGACACAAAAACAGACACAACAATAGCACAAAACAGAACTTCTAAATATGAGGCGTATCTAATCAGACTCTTCTATCTATCTATCTATCTATTCTAATCTTCTATCAGATTATTCATCCAAAAAAAGAAAAATTTAAGCAGAAAGCATTAAACATGGAACTATGCCACTAAGTGATGCTTTAACTGTAAGATGTTACTTAATAAAACGTAAGGTGTAGCCAACGGGTTCCTATAACATGAAGTACTTACACACTGCTAGTGTTTCTTATAAATAACGGCGAATTCTTTCACTTTCTTCCATGTATTTTGCTTGAGCCACAACCCCTCAATAACCTCAGCCTCTTTGCAATATGCAAATTTATGTGAATGCCGCCGATGCTTTAAGCCGAGTTACAAGTAGCTTGTAAATCATTTTTCTACAAATACCTTTCTAAAGCGGATAGGGATATACTTTGAAATAGACTATATGCAATATGATCACTTGGGATTCTATAATCGTATGTTAAATATGTCTTGAACAGCGACATTCTGTTGATGGTGATATGACCCCGCAGGATCTAAGATCTCCTGTAGTTGACGTAGATTTATGTAATTCTATTTTATTATACTGAAGATTATTAAGTTTTAAATAAGAAAAAATATCTGTATTTGTGCTATTTTATTTATCATTTCTAAAATTTATTAAATTTAAACGCCGGAAGAATTTCGTATTAATAAAGTTTTCCTTTGTTACAGGTGAGTTCAATGCATTCCGAAAATAAACTGGAACTGGAACGAGAACCGGAACTGTTGTGACGTTCGACCGCTTTTATGGAACGAGCCCTGTATGCGCAACTTTTATTTTTATTGAACACACCCTGTATGCATGACGTTAGTTAAATTTCTGCAAAGCTAGCATTAACTGGAGTCTTCACACGATTAAGTGCGGGTAAAAAGAGAAAAGTCAGGTTCCAGCTCTAGACCTGAGTGTTACTCTGATTTATAATTACCCCCGGGTGTCCCAATCAGTGTAATTTATCAATAGGTAATTACTTTCGCTTTGTGCGGTACCATTTACGGTACGTCCGAAAAAGGGGAAAAATATTCGGCTTCCCAGAAATTCTGAAAATATCGTTTAAAGTACCGATTTGGGAAATTTCGTCGTATGACGCAATATTAAAAAATCTGCCAAAAGCAAGCAGTTTCGAGAGCAGTAATTGTAAAACTCCAGCAGTACATACAGGGACTGATTCAGGTTTTAAGCCCCCCCCCCCGCCGGAAGGGCCAATTTTCATTGAAAAAGGTAAATTCAAAACTTTTGTTAGCCACACTCCAGCTGTTCCATTTAGTTCAAGAAGAAGGCCTCCTGAGACGACGCCGTTCACTGTGCAATCCTGTGAAATCAGTATATAGTTTTACAAGTTTTATTCAAAGAACTTTACCGATTTAAGAAACCACTGCGTGTACAAGGCCTTTTTGGAGTATCTTTTTTCAGCTATTATTAATTTAGATTTAATTGTTTTGGGGTTCACCTGTGCATGACCTTTTCTTTAATATTAAGATTGTTCGTTTCAAACTGTGTTTGGTTTTTTAATAATGTTTATCTTTGTTCATTACCGAATTATAATCATTTAACCATTTTCCATGCATTCTGACCGCTTCGTTAATTTAATTAAATGCCTTGTAAACTCAACTTTTATTTTATTTTGATCTTTGTTAAAAGTAATGCGAAGATTCCTGTAAGGGCAGCTGATAGTGTTGCAGCACTTTGTTTACGGGGCTAGTAAATTCCCCAATTTTTTATTAGGAGCAATGGCGTGAAAAGGTAAGTTCCATCCGGCACAACCTTTGGATTGGCCGTTCAAAGTAATGTGAAGCTTGAGCAGTGCCGAATCTAGTGATATTCCCGTTGGTGCCATCACTTATTACGACTTTATCCCAAATTTGATCAGATTTAAGCGCGGTGTATTTTATAAAATGCACCCCCCCCCCTCCTCCTCTGAACTACGCCAGGGCATACTACCGTTTATGTGGCACATTTGCTTATAAGCCCGTGGCACGGTCAGTAGTAAGCCAAATATAACGTATAGTGCATTTGTCACCTTTTACTTCCAGAGTTTTCCTACATACAGGGCGATCCATGAGAGAGTACTAGCTCATCATTGTAAAAATAGGTAACCCAAAACACATACCATTAGGTACTGTCATATCTTTTATTGACTTATTATGAATCAGATATATACTTTTTATATACTTGATAGTTTAGTATCTTAAGCCTACAGGAGGCCGCACCCCAATCTTTTAGTAGCTGCCTAATTCTGTGGTCCATGCTTGATTATGCAGCAGAAAGTTTTTGCTAATGCAGATATCGACTTTTTCTCAATGTTTCCGGCGGCTCAGACCGACGCGCCCTGTTACCTTACAGTTTCTTATATGTATCATCCTTTCAAAAAATATAAAAATATTGGCTCACACGAGCCCTTTCATCGTTTTTAATGAGTTCACATATTGATATCATGCTTTTAGAAGACGTGTTACATTATGAAACTTAACAGACTCGACATCAACGTCTAATGGAAGAAGATCTAACGAACGATAAAACAGAATGTGATGATGAGTTAGGAACAGTTGGTGGCAAAATATTCACTTTCAGTGATGCCAAAATGTTTTGTACGAGCAACCTCGAAATTTATATTGAGCAACAACCAGAAACATCTAATAAAGTTTAGGTGTCCAAAATTAGGGAGACAGTTTCTATAATCTTGTTGTACCTACCTTCTAATAGGTAATTTTAAGAAACTATTGTTGGTGGCAACTCTTGCCAACAATACAATTAATAACCATGTTATATTACACGATACATTGTTTTAAAGTAGAAATCCAAACGACTAGGCCTCATACCAGCAGGTACAAAAAGAGAATTGAGACAATTGTTCTATAGATTGCAGTTTTGACAATTATTGTAAATATTTTTTAATAATAATCTCACAAATTGACTTAAATTATATAAAATACTTCTAATAGGAAAGATTTCATAAATCATCGTAATAAATATATGCAAGTTTGTATGTTCAGACTCAGCGGAATTTATCTTATACCAAGTGTTATGAGATACGTTCCTATTCTACCAAGCTAGGTTAGAGCCTTGTAAATATGGATATTCGTCCAGTCTGTAGCTAAACTAAAGCTGACTTTCGTATCTAGAAACATATTTTGTAGATATTAGTAAGCAATGTTTGCATTTAAAGTTATTACTTGGTATTACAGTAGTTACAAATTGGATAAGTTTCGTTTAATTAAGTCTTCACCATCAGAAGAAATTTCACTTCGTGACAATACTCTGAAAACAGAAGTTTAGACTATTAAAACACATATTAAGTAGTTCAGGCTTTTACGAATAAGATCTGAATTCATCCCTCTTATGTGCAATATGTTTATACAGGGTGTTCCTAAACATGTGGGAAAAACTTTAATCACGTATAGCTGAGGTTATTTAACCTTCACAGTGCTATATCTCCGCAACAAACTTCAAGAAATATTACTTTAGGTGTAAATATCCTCAGATACACGTGGCTACAGTTTTTCGCACAAATTTAGAATTATAAATTTTTAGCGAACCACTACATAAAATTTCAAAAGTCCATAGTATGTAAAATTCCAAGCTCTATACGTTAAGTTGTAACCGTACCAGTTTTTACAAAGGGACGTTAACTATATAAACCTTTAAGCAAATATAGCGTTTCCACAAACTTTCACACCAATTTTATTTTTTGCCTTATTCTATTTATTCCTTTTATTATTGAAAATGATACATTTTATGTAGAAACTCTTAGTTATTATTAAAATACCATTCTTCAGTAACACCATTACTGTACCTTATTGAAAAAGTAAGAAAATATTTCTTAAGATACGAGGGTGTTTCAAATAAAAGTACATGCTAAAAATAATAATTTGTACCGACATAGATATAAGATCTAGTTATCCATGTATACAAACCAACTGCATTTAAATTACTTACTTATAGTTTACGCGCGTAATTGCTATAACGGCGTCCTTAATGTCCAATAAGTCATCCTTAGGTTCATTGTGGCAACCGTGGGGTAGAGGTTAGCGCGTTAGACTTCTATGCTGAAGGTCCTGAGTTCAATTCCCACTACCGGAACAAAGGATTCTCCCTCGCAAGGCAATGGCAAACTAGCCAAATGTTTACACTTCTCGTGGTTCAGAGCCCACGTTAAGCTGTAGGTATTCTATGTCTGTGTCACTCTAAACCCACAACACAGGCATAGGAGAAAAGATCGCTACGTCTCGTAAGAGATATAGCACTCTAAGAAGAAGAAGGTGCATTGTATTAGATATTTCTAAGCGACTTCTAAGCCCTTTAACACTGTACCCTCACCACTACTAAATCTTTCCGAGGAAGTCGTCATTGAGAGCAAACCTAATTAACATTTCATTTCTGTATATAGAGTGGGTCTGCTAAGACGAATCACATTAACATCTCGGTTATTAAAAATATTAGCATTACAAACATTAACAAAAAACTAAGTCAGTATATATTTTTTTAAGTTATTCTAACACTGTACTTGGAACCGAGAGAACCTGGACTTTCAACACATCAGCCCATTTGGATTATTCTTTGCGCGACGTCATTGTTACATATAATAGTGGTATTTTGTAATTTGATTCTTTCAATGTTTTAAAAATTGATTTATACTAATGAAATTCACGTCCCTATGACTGCAATCAATAACAGTTGACACACACTTATTTGCAAATGCGAAATTCTGCATTTCAAAGTATGTGGGAAGACAGTATCGGAGTGACGTTGCTTTCCCGTTATGGGATTTCAGCTAAATATACTTTTGTTTTATTTTCAATATTGCGTTAATACCGCACTAATTTAAACTGACAGACTAACACTAAGAGCTCTTATTTTTGAAAAAGAAATCACTCTTATAAGCTTTTCCAAATATTTCTTTACTATTAGAATTTTATGTATAATTGTCTATTAATTAAATGAAAACAAAATTTACAGGGTGACGTAATAGTGCGATTTTTTTCCTAATGTCTTTCTTAT